>LPNX010030325.1:0-140619 GCA_001517045.1 Pseudotsuga menziesii | reverse complement strand
ATATATATATATATACCATCAATGATATCCTACAAATCTGAACAAGGATCAGATTCATATTTGTCTGTGTCGTCAAGGATTTACAATCCATTGTTCTTGAATCCTTTTAAGAACTCTACTGAACAATTTTTCTCAATAAACGAAAAATATTATCCAATGACTATTACACCTCTAAAATTAAGAATAATCCAATATTCTTACATATAGATTCCTTTTTAATATAAGTGCCATACATGGTTTGTACATAGGAGGAGGTTAATTTAACCAGCTCAGCAGGTTTTTCTAGGAGCTAGAAAATATATCTTCTCCCTCTCAACATTTAGGATGTGAGAATGATAATTTGATGTCCTCCATAATGGAGACTCATTCTCCTATATATCTAACTCATATATGAATATAATTAAGATAAATACATTACCTTTAGGATTCTTTACATTTATTAGAATATAATTAGGGATTCTATTCTCTTTTCTTCCTAAGAAACATAGGAACCTCCCGATCTTCTCTCTTTCAAGATCAGCCATTGTAATGTCTCCATATTCATGTAATTCTTTACTTTTAGTTCAAAGCATTTGAATTTTTCCTACAATACAAAATATTCTAATGGGTAGAAACATCTCATAGTCATGAAGATATATTGATAATAATTTACACAATTATATACATATATTAATCTATTGTCTTAACATAACTCATACTAATATCATGCACTGATTTTAAGCTTTATATTAACCTTATATAAGTCTGATATCAGTACTATATCAGTCCCATTTAATTAGTTTGAAATATTAATGAATCCACATATTGATATAAAAATTTCATCCTTGTATTTATCAAGGTTTATGCATTCTTGTGTTCATAACTCATGAACAATCATGCAACACTATATATTATATCTCATGAAAACAATTATGAAGCCTTATATAAGTACTATATATGTTTATATAAATCCTATATACTTATATATAATTCTTATATTAGTCCTATATAATGTCTCATAATATGGACTTCATGAGATCTACAACATGCCGATAAAGACAAAAAACAATGTATATGCTCAACACAATCCAAAAGTCCAAGAATACAGATATCTAAATGATAGTCATGAAACATATTCAGAAACATTTATATCTGATTTATAACAACATATAACAATCAAAATATAAATTACTTATATTTCATTGATTTGTGTGGGCTCCCTCCTGACCTTTGCACCCTTGGGAAGAAAACCAAAGTCCTTCTTTATTCACTTGAATGGAAGAGATTCTTTATAGTAAAAGGATTTCTCCCTTTCTTCATTCTTTCCATGAGGAAAATATACCCCTCTTTAGTGTACACAACATTTCTTTTTATGCACCCCTCTTCTTGCCTTGATTCCTTCTTCTTGAAAATATTGGTAAGTGTATGAAAACACTCCCTTGTGGTCTTCAATGGAAAGATCATGGACATGAGATTGTCCTTATCTAAATCAAAGATGATATGGTTAGATGTTTATTTATTATTCTTGAAGTTTATTCTCCATTCATTGGTGGTAAGGTCCTCTACCACTATGGATACATAACCATCAATGTTATGCTCTTCAAGAATATTCAACACCCTTTTCTTCCATATGTTGAAGTTGTAAATACCTTCAAGGTGGTATTCCGACCAAATGGAGATCGACGTCATGGATGCAATATTTTCCTCAAATATTGAATATATACATAGGATTATATTTCTGCACAAAAATGATCTCTTTCACACCCTATGATATGATACCATATTGATGTTTGAGAAAAATCGTAGATGCTTGAACTTTAAAAATTTTATCAAACAATTTTAGCACTTATAAATTTCATAAATCAGCTACATATGAATGTTTATATCAACAAAATATGAATCTCATAAATAAATAAACCACATAAAGAACCTCCATAAATCATTCATATAATCAATCAACCATGAGACACAATATATACCCTGAGAAAACCCTCCAAACATGGAGGATGAAAAACCCAACGATTCTTTGAGTATGATAAATAGATTTACAGAGAATGGTTTACAACAAATAAGTATATGTCATGATACCAAATATCACCTCACCAATAGAGAAGAGAGATCTAATGCAACCCTGGAAAAATAATTGTATGAAATTGTATTGAACTTTGCATATGCCTAGCATATTAATAACAAGATAAAAATCCTATAATGAAGAATATATCACATAGGAGGATCAGTACACACACTAAGAGCACCAAATAGTGGATTCACAAGGAGTATATAACTATAAATCCCTCCATCCAAACATTAGCACCCTGCGTTTCCTCAATTATCTTTAATTGAATTTTCATTGTGTTTCACTAAAAATGAAGTAACTTGAATTGAATGTTAAATGACTTAAACTCGATGTTATCTTACTTGAATTGAATTTAAACTTAATTGAACTAAATGTTAATTTACTTGAGCTGAATGTTAATCCTCTTGAATTGAATGTTAACTTACTTGAACATAATGTTAACTGAATTTAACTTACTTGAACTAAATGTTAAATGACTTGAAATAAATGTGAATTGAACTCAATATTTGACTGATTGTTGATCACTTAGTTAATAAGCTAACTGAAGTGTCATCATTGCTTCACCCTTAATGACATTCCAGCATCATTTCTATATTAACTTTTGCATGGATCTCTTTAGTTAAGTGACACCTGTTGATTGATGAAAATTAAACTCTTCTTTACATAATTGTTGCTAGGGTACTATGAGCCTGTATAGGACTGTTCGTGTCTACTGCTAGGGTACTGTGATCCCATATTGGGGTGTCGTGACCTAATTTGAGGGTACTATGAGATTTTATAGGGGTGTCATGAGGCTTCTAGAAGAGACTGTGACCTTTCTGAGCATATATAGGTGTGTCGCGATCCTGTTAGAGGAGGACCCTATATAGGGGTTTCATGAGCCTACTAGAGGAGACCATCACATTACTGAGCCTTTATAAGGGTGTTGTGAGCTGCATAGAGGATTATGGGACCTTTTTAATCCTATTGAAGGGTGTTGATTCACCTCTCATCCTATTTGAGGTCATGGCTACAATGTATGCGTTTTTTGTTGTATTTGTGAAGGTGTTGCTATTGGTTAATAGTGTTAGTGTAGGTTTCAAGGATGCATCTCCACATTAGAAGGGTTCTTCTATTTGGGTTTTGTATGATTTTCCTAAATATTGTCATTTATTAAAGCAAGTTTTGAGGTTACCATACTCATTTGTACACTTGTGGACTATTTTGGATAGCACCTTGAGGTTGATCTTGGATTTCCTTAGATATTGCTCCTTAGATATTGCACTTCTAGTATACTTGTCTAACCCAAATCCATAGAAATCTCTCTCTCTCTCTCTCTCTCTCTCTCTCTCTCTCTCTCTCTCTCTCTGGGGCATGATCTGAAACTATATTTCAGTATGAGGAAGCTCTAAACAAGATTTTTTTTTAGTTATAGATTTTATTGATGCCATTTGTTAGACTTGTTTAATTTGTCTATTGTATCTCTACCTGTTGTATTTTTTTTATTTGCGTAACTTTACCATAATGGTCCTTAAGGGGTAGCTAAAGTTGCAAGATATGTAAATTATATTTTTTAATATCTAGTCCTTTGTTACTGTTGTACTTTTACTTCAATAATTATTTAATTTGATCTGCATTATTGTACAAGTTTGTTCAATTTTTGAAAAACCCTAAAACTTTATCATGGAATCATATCTTAGGGATTGTATCTAACTCTATTTTTGCGTCCTATTATATTATACATAGATCCTAAGGTAAGGGTTTGAGTTCTAACCAAGTTAATCTCAAGGTTTTCTTCGAAAAGTTCATCAAGTTGGAAACGAGGTTTTTAAGTTAGAATCTTCTTTAGTTACGTCAGAAGATAAGATTGAAGGAAACTCAAAATTCAATTCTTGGTAAGATAGGGTCCTGAACATCCTAGAGGAGAGTGCCTTGGATGATCCCACAACTAATCAAGGAAGAGCAGCCTATAAGAATAAGTAATCCAAGCTAGGGATAATATTTTTTTGTTCAGTAAAAGATAATTTGATGCCATTGATAACTCCTCTAATAAAAAATAAAGAGTGTTTTTATTCCTTAGCATGTCTCTATGAGAAGTAGGCCCCTACTCAAAGGAGGGATTTAAAAACTCAACTTCCATTAGTAAAGATGGAGAAGGATGAGACAGATCGCACTTTCTTGTCCAAGATCTCTCAGATAAGAGATCAAATCATGGCCACTGAAGATCAAGTAGAAGACGATGACCTTGTGTAAAAAATATTAAATGGTCTTCTTACGACCTGGGAGGCATTTCTAATAGTAGTAAATGGATGATAGGTCAAATCGAACTTTGAAAAATTCTGGCATGAATGTTTAGAAGAACAAGGAAGAATCAAAAGCAAAACTGATCCTACCTTTGAAAAGGATCATGCACTTGCTACCAATACAAAGAAGGGAAAAATATTCCATCAGCACAAGGACAAAGATAAGGGACCTCTAGGTAAGAAATTTAATATTTCTAAAGGAATATGTTATAACTATAGTTGGTTTGGTAATTTTGCAAAGAATTGTAAGAAACATCCTAACAATAATTGGCAAAGTAACAAGTATCATGCCTCAACTAATATAAAATATAAATAACCGTAGAAAAATAAACCAAGGGTTAAAGTTTAATAGCAAAAGGAATACTAGCTAGTTTCATCCCTCTCAGCTTCCATATCCAATTTTAAATATTCTTGGTGATAGAAACTGGAGACTCTAAGCATATGAATTGATTCAGGAAGGCTCTTGCATATTACAAGGATAAGAATTCCAATGTGAAAGTAAAACTGGGAGATGATAGTTCCTATCCTATAAAAGGAATCGGTTCAACCTCTTTCTAGCTTGATTTAGGTATGGTTATGCACATTGAGGAAATTTTATATGTTCCCAGATAAAAGAGGAATCTTATTTCAGTGGTAGTACTACACGACAAGGGGTTTACTATATCGTTCTCAAAATGAAAGACATTGATGTGTCCCATGTTATATTTTTATCATTCAAGCTAGCATTATGATCTTAGGATCTTTAACTGAGAGAATAACATGCACAACAATAAACACAAGAGACAAGAGACACAAAGAATTTTCCTCGAGGAAACCATAAAGGAGAAAACCCTGCAACTTCCTCAGAGATAGAATCAACACCAAAAGTAAAACCTAAAAACATAAAGATGATCTCTTGACAGTAGCAGTCTCTCTCTTATCCCAGCAACTTCTCCTCTCACTCATAAACCCCAATGAGTGAGTGTGTGTGTGATTAATAGAGAGGCTCACTCTCTATTTATATTCTTTCATTCACTTGAAACCCACTCCAACATGTCGTCCTCACTTAACAATTACTTACTAGAGCAGACATCTCTAGGAGTGTCTAATAACCCTAGTGCCCCACAACTTATGGGGACTTTGCCTCCTCCGACCAATAAGGAGGGTTATCCTTAACACAATTATGGGCACTATTTCCCTGACTTACAATGACTCGCCTAGGGTCGAATTCTTTAGGAAAGTATAATAACACTAGGTCCCCACAACTGCGGGGACTTTAACCCTTGACCAATAGGAGGGTTACCCACAATGACTTGACATGACTTGTTTATATTATAGAACCTCCCGATAGGAACATCGAGGCAAGACATGACTCAAATACATTCCAGAAAAATCCCGAAATAAACATTGGGTTACAATACATAAGATATACGGATGAATACATTCTGAAGTTACAAATACATTAACACCCCCTCTTAACTAGGAAGGTATTCTCTCGACACAATTTATAAGCACAAGTCTTCTTCTCTATATTATCTGGATCATCATTGAGTTCTCATCATCTTCATCTTCAATTCATCTTCATCTGGATATGGATCATCACTTGATCTGGATCATCATCACTCGATCTAGATCATCATCACTAGATATGGATCATCACTCGATCTGGATCATCATCACTAGATATGAATCCTCACTCGATCTAGATCATCATCACTACTGGATCATCACTGCTGGATCTGGATCATCACTCGATCTAGATCATCACTGTTGGATCATCATCACTAGATGTGGATCATCACTCGATATGGATCATCACCACGGGTTCTATCTCATGATTCTTCTCATCACAGGAAGTTCTACAGAGCTATCCCTTTTTCATGCTAGGTGCAGGCCTACCTCCTTGTAGGTATTTGGTAGCCCTTATATCTAACCCTAAGTCAGAATGGCCAACACTCACATCTGACCTTGACTCGTCAGAAAGGCACAGCACTCACATCCACCAGCATGACAATACACAACTACTATCATCTGTGGAAAGGCACAACACTTACATCTGGCCTTGACTCGTCAGAAAGGCACTCAGTCCTAGAATAGGGGTTCCTGGTAACTAACTAGGTGCCTCCATTCAGAGAATGGCAGTAGCCCTTATATCTAACCCTAAGTTAGAATGGTTGGCACTCACATCTGACCTTGACTCGTCAAAAAGGTGGTAGCCCTTATGTCTGACCCTAAGTCAAAATGGCTGGCACTCACATCTAACATGGAAGGAAACAATCCTCTCACCGTGACAGAATGGAAGTAGCCCTTACATCTTATCATGTAGGAACCAATCCTACAGTCACATCAGAATGGCTGGCACTCACATCTGACCTTGACTCGTCAGAAAGGCAGTAGCCCTTACATCTAATCATGTAGGAACTAATCCTACAGTCACTTCAGAATGGTTGGCACTCACATCTAACATGGAAGGAAGCAATCCTCTCACCGTGATAGAATGGCAACAACCCTTATATCTGATCAAGCGGGAACACATCCCTTAATCACATCAGAATAGCCATGCACTCTTATATGATAATGTAAGACTACATATTATAGTTGTATCAAAAAGGCCCTCAGTCCTAGACCGAGTATTCCCGGTAACTGACCAGGAACCTCCATTCCAAAAATGGCAATAGCCCTTATATTTGATCATGTAGGAACCAATACTACAATCATATCAGAATGGATCAGCACTCATATCTAACATGGAAGGAACCAATCCTCTCACCATGAAAGAATTCCTTAGCCCTTAAATCTAACCTACTCGTCAGAATGGCTCTAGGTCTCATCGTTTCCCCTTGGAGGGAACCTCGATATGGAGAACACCAAGATTCTCCCTGAAGTATTCAAAATTCATTTTGGCCATTTCTAGCATAGAATCACATCAGGGATGATTACGTCCAAAGATGACCTGCAAGCTTCGTGAGGACCGATTACATCCTAGGAAAACCTACAGGTCTATTTACATTTGAGCAACCTACGAGCTTTGCTAGGATTGATGCTCAGACAACCTGTCTCATCAACTATGCTAGAACTCCCTCTTTCAAGAGATCTCTATCTGGATTACATACTGGAGCTTCACTACTCCTTTCTCCCAAATAGCAAGTAGCAACATATTTTGCCTCAACTATACTCAGTGCCATGCAGGAATCCATCTTGCCAAACCAAGAGATCACACTTGATCCCATACTGAAGTGGCACCTTGAAGTGCTCTTCCTATCAACGGGACTACCTACACAATACGAATCCTCATAACCCTCCAGGTTAATCTTCTAATTTGCCTCATAATTGAGCCCATACTCAACTGTACCCTTTAGGTACCTCACAGCATGCTTTGCAACGACCAGGTGAACACGTCTCAATGTGTTCACATCAAAGCAAATATCTAGTCTCGTATTCATCAGGTACATCAAGGAACCAATCATTTGACGATACATCGTAGCATCAACCGTCTCTCGTGAAGAAGCACTCAATAGCTTTATTTTCGATTCGATAGGTGTGGTCATGGCCTTACATTCCATCATCATGAACATCTTTAGGATATCTACTGCATACTTCCCTTATCTAAGGAAGATTCCATCTGCATTCTGCCACACTTCCATGCCTAGAAAATAGTGCATCGACACATAACAGGAGTATCACTGGTCTTATGCCTTCAACCTTGAAGAAAAGGTTGGAATCCACTTTACTCTCAGTAAATCCTAGATTCATCAGTAATCTATCCATCCTATTGTACCATGTCAAACCTCAAGATATTATGTAGTCACTCCCTCTAAAGCAGAGCATCATACTCCCTTTGTCTTCTGTACTCTATGCATTGAAACATTATGTACTGGAGTGACAAGTACCTTCCTATGCTACTAATATTCTATCTATCCATCTAGTGCATATACTTTCATCTTCAACATTGTAGCAAAGGTTAAGATCTTCATCAAGCTCGTCATGTATGTGTTTCAACTCCCACTAGCTGTAAATGTCTCCTCATAGTCTATTCCTTCTTTTTGTGAGAAGCCTCATGCTATGAATCTTTCCTTGTATCCCATGGTGTTTCCATCTACTGCATAATGGAACTACGAGCTTCCCTTCATATATCGATACTGCATCCTAGACATTATTCTTCTTGAACTGGTATTCCCTTTCTTCTTAGTTACTTCTTCATAGCTGAAAGGTTCTGCATCAATGATGTCGCTTCATTTGTCATATTATTATTCATCTTGAATGGTCGTCACTTGTTCTTTGGAACAAGTCTCATCCTTTTTTTCTTGTAGGTGATTATGTATGCGACCTTTCCTACAATTCAAATGCATTTGTATGGTTAGAAACATTTCATAAGGAATATTCATAATGGAAAATTCTTATGCATAAATATATGATCATGTAACTATTTTAGCCAATACAACATTCATCCATATTTCACGGAAACTTTCTAGATGCCTTCCATCTCTACCAGGAAAACATTGAGATTGTGCACTAATCCAATATGTCAGAAAAGAGGTTTCATTCTAGATAAGCATCAATGGAGAGTTGTATAGCCATGAGCTACTTACCCATCACATGCATATTAGTAGTATACTGTCATTAATGCAAACATTCTATCATGCATGATACATTAACTGAATATAAACAGATGCATAACAAAACAATATCATGAAATGACAATTGAATACTTACCTTTATTTGTTTCATGGGTGGACTCCTTCTTGAGCCTTCAGCTTTATCATCTTCCTCATTCATAATAACATCATTTCTTATCCAAATGCTAAGATGGATAAGAAGTTCTTCAAGATTTGAGTCCTTCGTATTCCTCATCGCTTGAGGGATCTTCTTTCGATGGTCAGATCTTGATCTTCAGTTTCTCCCATCTTCTCTTCTCTTATTATGAGTCGAACTTCTTCTTCTTCCCAGAGTCTACTGAAAGTAATCACTTCCTTCTAGCACACATTTTTCATATCAATGAATCCCATGATCTTGGGAGGCCATTCAAGGTGGTTATCACCACTTCTACATTCTCCACTTCTTCTTTTACTTCTTCAATTTGTTTCTTAAGGTCATTTTCTGATGTATGTTCTTTCCTTCAAATAGTTTGGTCAAGGAATCAAACATATCTTTCGGTGTCTTTAGGAAATACACTTGTGGTATAAGCTGATCCGTGACTGAATCAGCAATGATCTTCTTGGCCTTGACCAAGTTCTTCTGGTGTAAGGATTTTAGCTTCATCTCCCTCTGGAACTAGAACCTCTCTACTTTTGTAGGTGTCCAATTCATTTTATTTCAGAGAGATCATATACGTCCATGCTTGGAAGTTGTCAAATTCACCAATATTACCATCAAGATGATGTGATAGATCACTTTGAAATGAGAACCTCAAATGAAAATAGCAAAAGATTAGATCTTACCGATTTGAGGTGTCCGTCCTGGTTCTAGAGCTGGCTAATCTAGGGTTTGTCAGAGAAACCCTAATTTTCAAAACTTAGAATATTTTAGATCTAATTGGATACAAAGATACATCTCTTCAAGTTGAGTTGTCCAATGTACTCCTTTTCTGAAAACAATGGAGGGAAGCTCCTGGAACAGGAAGCCCTGGTTTTCCAATATCTCAAGCAGAAATTCCTGATACTGTTTCTATGATATCTCTCAAATTACTACTCCTCTATGTCTGAAACTTCGGAATAAGGTATCATCACCTGTCCCTGTTCCAACACCATAGGTTTCAGTAGAATTGGTTTGACCAATTGGGAATTATCATTGTTTTCCCAAGGTGACCTGTTACAGGACGGTTCAGAATAATGAAGTTGTACGGACTGACACATGTGACTGTTTCATCTTTTGGGTCTGAAACTTAGACCACAGAAAGTAAAGTCCATTAAATTTCTATAACATCTTCACAAATTTCATTTGGACCTTTGTATCCCAATATATATCAATTCTCCCCAGGTGTCCTGTTTAGGGATGAATCTTGGAAGAATATGGAACCCTAACTTGGAGGAATCATCTCTCCCAGAACATAGAGAATCGGATGCTTAATTTTTGATACAATGTAAATAAGTATTTTATCTTATGCTTGTGAAACTTTCAGCTCCTGGATCTTCTCCGATCCCAAGATATAGCGAATATATCAAAAATTATCCGTTTTAGTATTTAGGGTTTTTCCAGCTTGGGGTCAAACTAGGGTTTGACTTTCCTGGAGTTTCACCCAACCAAAGATCTTGACCCAGGTCTCTAAACTTTTATTTTGATGAGCATATAAATTATATACCGAGCTCACTCAAAAATTCTTCTATAGAAAGCCCTAATTTCCCGCACTTAAAACTGAAAATGCTCCAAATTGAATTCTGCATCGATAGAAAGATGCGCCCTTCAATGGAGAGTCAGCCTATCATACTTTTGCTTTCAATGGAGAGTCAGCCTATCATACTTTTGCTGATGGATTATGGAGAGACACCCAAAAATTAAGAAGCCCTATATTTTGTAGCTGCACATCTCTTGTTCTCAGGTTAGCTTTGATACAATGTTAGATTTTTATCATTCAAGCTAGCATTATGGTCTTAGGATCTTTATCTGAGAGAATAACATGCACAAAAATAAACACAAGAGAAAAGAGACACAAAGAATTTTCCTCGGGGAAACCATAAAGGAGAAAACCCCTCAACTTCCTTAGAGATAGAATAAGCACCAAAAGTAAAACCCGAAAACATAAAGATCATCTCCTAATAGCAGTAGTCTCTCTCTTGTCCCAACAACTTCTCCTCTCGCTCTTATGCCCCAATGAGTGAGTGTGTGTGTGATAAATAGAGAGGCTCAATCTCTATTTATATTCTTCCATTCACTTGAAACCCACTCCAACATGTCGGCCTCACTTAAAAATTACTTACTAGAGACTACATCTCTAGGAGTGTCTAATAACCCTAGTGCCCCACAATTTGTGGGGACTTTGCCTCCTCCGACCAACAAGGAGGGTTGTCCTTAACAAAACGGTGGGGACTATTTCCCTGACTTACAATGACTCACCTAGGGTCAACTTCTCTAGGATAGCCTAATAAACCTCGGGCCCCACAACTGTGGGGACTTTAACCCTTGACGAATAGGAGGGTTACCCACAATGACTTGACATGACATATTTATATTATAGAACCTCCCGATAGGAACATCGAGGAAAAAGGTGACTCAAATACATTACAGACAAATATTGGAATAAACATCAGGGTACAATATATAAGATATATGAATGAATAGATTCCGAAGTTACAAATACATTAACATCCCAAGGATGGAAACATGAGCTGAACCATTGTACTTGGGGTCTATGAAGTCAACCTTTATAAGGCTTCAGAGCTTATTGCTCAAACAAAATCGTGGCACAAAATGATGAACACAAGTAATGATGACCCCTATTAGGACTTAAAGATCAAGAGGGATCCAATTATTCTCTTCAATTCCCAATGGAATATGATGGCAGAAAATAAAAGTAGAGATGTGACCTTCCATCACTCCAGAGAGTCTTTTAGTGACTCATATATAGAAGTGCAAGAAAGTTCTTCCTATGATCAATATCATTCAGATGAGCATAGGGAGAAGGCCAAAGAGACTTTAGTTGATCTCATTGAGAATCTTAGTGAGAGGCTTCAAGAGTGCTTAAGTGTGGGCCATGCCACAAATTCAAAATCCTCCACTTATAAGGAGGTATCTAAACAATGGATTTGGAAAGATGTTATGGAAAATGACATATGGAAAGTGGCTATCAACTACCAATGGAATTCATTTCTAATTTCCAAGTGGATCTATGATATCATGCTTCTTGTTGATATCCATAGCTATTTGAAGCTCTTAGAAAATATTGTATTTAGTGGAAGGTCAGAGCACATCAAGAGGAGGTATCATTAGGTCAAGAACATGGTGCCATATGTTTTATCAAGTAGAGACATTGTTGATTTTTTGACTAATCATGTATCAAATTTTGAGTACTTTTGAGACAAGCTTATTGTTGTTGAGAATGACTCTCTTGCCAAGAGGGAGTGTTAAATATAGTGCAGTTGTTAGAGCCATTCTATGAGAGGATGTCACCCTAGTCAGTTCAATAGGTTTCTTGGTGATTTAAATAGGAAGAGTAAGTACCTAGAAGGTTCCCTGGGGACCCTATCAGTCTACTGGGGTTCTTGGTCTAGGACCAAGAAGGTTGATGCCATCAAAAAGTCCCTATCATGTGTCTAGGGAACCTATCTGCATCTAGGGTATTCTGATTAAAGACTGGACAATTCTAGGTCATAAGGACCAAAAAAATATTATAGGATGAGATAGAGTTATCTTGGTCTGGGAATAGGAAGATTCTTTTCTGGGACCAAGAAGGTACTACAAGTATAGTCTTGGTAAGTTAAGCATGAATATATTGCTCAGTTAACCAACATGTTAATCTGTAATGTCCTCCTCTCCTACATGGTTGAGATAGGTTGTCTCTTCAAGGGGTTGGCCACGCCTTGATGATATTACTAGTGATTTGGGAGTATCCATGAGGACCATAGGATCACATCATTTAGTTTGGACCTTCCTTATACGCTAATCATAAAAATTACAATTATTGTATCAAACACTTGTGTACCACGTACATTGAGAGAGAAAGATCTCATTATGAGACATTGAATACAAGATCTCAGATCTACTCACATATATTTGATCTACGATTTGTTGTTTCTCATTTGGCTTGTTGTCTAGGTTTTTGTTGTTGCATTCGTTCCTCTTGAAGGTTGCTTCTTTTGCTCTCTCCCTCACATGTGACTCATGGATTGTTTTATCCTACTAAAGGAGGTTGTGACCCCGTTAACTTTGTTTAAGTGTGATGTGAACCCACTGAAGGAGGTCATGACCTTTCTTAACTTGTAGGAGGGTGTGATGACTATTGTAGGTTGTAGTGACTCCTGTAGGAGAGTGTTGTGACTATTGTAGGAGGGTGTCATGACCTGGTTCTAGGGTATTGTGAACTTGTATGTGGGTGTGGTTACTCTTCTATAGGATATTGTGATCTTGTTGAGCTTTTATAGGGGTGTTGTTGACTTGATAAACGATACTGTGACCTTGATGAGCCTATATAGGGGTGTTGTGAGCCTCCTAGACGAGACAGTGACCTTTTTGAGCCTGTATACGGGTTTTGTGAGCCTGCTTGAGGAGGTTTTGACCTTGTTGATCCTATATAGGGGTTTTGTGTTCCTACTGAAGGGTGACATTGCCCCTCTCATCCTCCTTGAGGATGCCCCTTCTATGTATGAGGGTGTTGCTGTCTTTGTGAAGGTGTTGCTACTGGTTGAGGGTGTTAGTGTATGCTTTAAGTATGTCACTACACATTAGAAGGCTACTTCTATTTTGTTGTTGTATGATTGTCCTAAATATTTTTATTTATCATGGAAAGGGTTTGAGGCTACCATACTCAGTTGTAATCTTATGATTTATTTTGGTTAACACATTTAGGTTGATCTTGGATGTTTTAACTCGTTTCACTTCTATTATACTTATCTAACCCTAATCCATAATAATTTATCTATCTCTCCCTCAACCTTGTACATTCCCTCAGATAAGGGCCATATTTGTTCCTTTAATGACTTGTTTTCAGAGACAAGGTCTAATATAAAAGTATATTTGAGTATAGGGAATGTCTAGACTAGAATTGTTTTTAGTTATATTTTTTATTAATTACATTTGTTAGACATGTTCAATTTATCTATTGATTCTCTACATGTTGGATTTTCTTTTTAGTTGTCACTTTAATATAGTGATCCTTAAGGGAGTGTTAAAATTGAAAGAGATGAAAAGTAATTTTTGTTAATATCTAATCTTTAGTTATTAATGTACTTTTACTTCAATATTTATTTTATTTGATTTGATGGTATTGTACAAGTTTGTTAATTTTTTTAAAATCCCTAAAACTTTAACATATGGATCATGATGGATGTTGTAATCATTGAACCAATGGGAACTTATTTTTAAATCATATTGGCTAGTCTAAAATTCATCATCTTTGATTGATGTAGTGAGTTATAATCCATTATATTTTGTGTTGAATTACTCCACTTCAGTTGTGGAGGAGGGGTGGGTATTTCACTCTCGCCAATTGAATGTATACAATTCTCTATTTGTTCTCATACCATTTCTCTTTATTCTTCCATTTCTTTTGGTGTAAGCATCTTCCTTCTGGATTTTTGGTTTCTTTTGCATAAATTCCCCCTCAAAAACTGTTTCTTTTGCATAAATTCCCCCTCAAAAACTGTGAAATATTATTGATTGGATATGAAGTGAAATGTCGAGCTCAAATAGAGTAAGAAGAATGCACGTATTTCATTGTTCTGGAATGTAAACAGAGATATTAGCCTACCTTTGTTTTTTGTTTTTTTGTAAAAAAGAAAAACACATATGCATTATAATGTGTATGTGTTATAACATAAATATGTTATCAACAACCTACATTAATAGTTAATACATTAAATATCAGATGGATAGATGATCTAATTCCATAATATAATGGATCAATGGATCAGTAGACATATAAAACACGTATGTGTTAAAATGTACTAACGTTATAACATACATGCCTTTTGAAAATATACTTTCAAATGATTAATGCATTAAATGGATATATAATTTAATAATGGGTGGGATACACAGAGCCGCATAATGCATATGCATTATAATGGGAATGGGTTATAATGCATATGTGTTATGACGCATATTCATTATGGAGTTGTTTGTATTAATACAATATGAGAGAGATGTTGATTAGGGGATTAGAGGGGGAATGTCATGTTCCCTCAAATTGACCATTAAAATTGTTAACCATGCTAAGTTCCCAGCGGCTCAAGTTGTTATTAATTATTCCTCCTAGGATAAATTTTTACTAATAGTTGTTCTAAGGCATGTATTTAATTTTCTTTCAGCAATTTTATTTATTATCCACAATAATGATGTGGAATTAAGGCTTCCATGTCAAGAGGGTGTATTGGGGAAATCTAGTCAACTTTCCTTGGTAAAAATAAGAAAGTCCATGACAAAAGCAAGCAAGAGAATAAAGGGAAGTTTCCTACAAGCAGAAAAAGCAGACAAAGGTAAAGGAAGGAAAGTATTTCAAAGGGGAGGGAACGGTTTCCTCTTATGGAGCTCATAAAAGTTGTAAGAGAAAAGTAGGAATTTTTTTTAAGGGAAGAAAGGGTTTCCTTATGACCCTGGAAAAGCAAAAAGTTGGCATACCTCAAAAGAGGCAGATTTTGACTAAGGGAGGGTGCAGTTTCTAATTGTGAAGGATGGTTTAGAGTTGGAAACAATTCCACATGGTCCTTCTTGCCTAATTTCCAAAAGGGGGCGCTTTTGTGCCTAGGGTTAGGTCACCCATGGGGTTGACTTGCTCTCACAGGTCACCATTGGCCTCAACTTACTAAACATGTCATCCATAAGTATATAAAAGATAAATTCGAACCCATTGTTTCAGTTTGGTTGATGATTTGATTTCTGAATGCTTATGTGAGCATTACTTCTGGGTGTTGTGCCTCAGACTACTGGGAGATGAGCCCCAGCCTTCCATTCCCCTCTCCTTCCATTGCAGGTGTGGAGCGCTAGATTACATGAATTAAAGGATTTATAGAGTTATTTTCAGCCTACATCAATCTTAGTTCCATATCTAGTGAATCCCTAGCTTCACTTATGCTCACAACCCTTGCTAGTCATGATCAGGGCCTCTTGCCCCTTGTTTTTGGAGCATCCTTGTAATGGTCAATAAATGATGTAATTTATGTTCTATAGGGTCATAATATTATTTAAATTACATGTATCAGGTCGAAAAATCAATTCCCATAAAGATTCTTGTCTTTAGTTTTTCCTAAAAGGCCTATTTTAGCAATGTATGGGGGAAATTGAATAAAAATGAGTGCTATAAGGAATATGTCAGGTTGCGGAAGTAATTGAAGGGATTTTAAATATTTAATGAGACGATATTTACCCCTGTTACAGTTCTCATGTTTTACAAAAATTCATTTGAGATGATTTAACTATTTTTTTAGACCCTAGCTAGATTACTAGCTTTTAATAACTAGTTTTGGTAAAATCGATGTAAAACCATTTATGTTAACTGAATATGAGCTCTGTCAGTTCCTATGGGTCACTAACAGTCCCAATTTCCCATATAAAACTCCAAAACCATTTTTATTTTGGTCTATACCTCCTTTTTGTATCCTCCTCTGCGTAGGGTTTTCCTTGGCCAAAACTGCCGCAAAACCCCAACTTCATCCAAAACTTATCAGAACCTTCAAAAATATCTAAAAACTATATAAAACCTTTATTTATGCTATATTAAGTCTGGAACAACCATTTTCATGTTTCCAGAATCCCCTGGTTAAAACAGACCGAACTACCCTCAGCTTCACGGTTTAGCTGCCCAGAAGCATCGTAGTAGGTTTCCTTGGAGCAGATTCTGAATCCTAAATGGCACTAGATATAAATGTGATGGGGGAGATTTAATTACATGTCTAATTTTATTTGGTTGCTTCCCTCTTCTCACTCCTTTTTCCTGCAAAATTTCCCAGAATAGACCCCTTATTTGCCCAGTCCAAGAAGTCATTGTGTAAATTAATTCAAGTTCAGAAATTTTAATATAATTTACAGAATTGAAGAGTGTTCAGGTTTTTACACCATACTTGGTACATTACAGTGGTATTAGAGCACTTTTCTTGGCTCATCTTGTGGAAAGTAACTCTCAGTGGAAAAATAGCTTAGCAATATCTTCAAGTTGCAGTTGTGGAATTAGCTCCAGTCATGGAAGATTTATACTTTGAGTTGTATGAGGAAGGAGAGAATTCAAAATTGGATGATAGAGAATATTTAATAATTTTTATGCAAATAACATTGAAAGGGATGAAATATGTATCTCAAAGCATCATCTAGTCAGATCAAGAGACTAGAGAATTCCTTGCCAAGCAGTTGGAAAGCAAACATGGAGAAGGGAGTAGTAGTGTATCTCACCATGAAGGAAATAAAGATGGAGAGTCTATGTTATCAAAAACATTAACACATGTAGGTTATTTGAATACCAATAATCCATCATGAAAGGAACTAAGTTGTTCCACTTCTCAAAGTAAAGGGGAAGAAAAGAAGACCAAAAGTGAAGATTCATTAGAGTCATCTGTACATGGTTTCTTTGAGAAATTATTTGGGTTTTCCCAAAAGAGAGATCAGCTTATTTGCAGCATCTGTGAGGAAGATTAATCACCAAATACTCCATCAGAAGGACATTAATAATATCCATGCACAACTAAATATCCAATAGTCCACCATCTAGTTGTTGGTAACGTAGAAGGTGAGATGAATCCAAATTTCATTGTGTCTGATTTCAAGATAATTGCAGAAGAGATGGGGCAGATTGATGATGGTGAGAAATATTTTGGATCTGATCCAAAATATAAACATGATTCAGATTTACAGTCACCCCTTGAGCTGCATAAGGAAGCACAAATTGAGCACATATCAGTAAGGTGTAAAGCAGAGAAATTTGTGGGTGAACAAGCCATCATAATTCCACCACATAAGGAGGAGAACATCACACATGGTGAGTTAGTAAATTCTGATTTTTATGTGTCATTATGTAAGTCTGATATGGCACTCGTTTCCAGTGAACAGTTCAGAATGGTTGAGCCCCCTAGTGACAAGGTTCAGAATTCTGGTGTCAAAAATGAATGTAGTATGAAGGATGAAACTTCAAGAGAATATCTTCTGGTGCACCGATGATGAATGAGCACTTAATTTGCAGCCCAAATTATGTTGTTGAGGACTTAAAATATGAATATATTGTAGCAACAATATATGGATCACATTTCAAAACCTCGAGTGCACTGCATGAAATTGATTCAGTGATGGAAAATGAAGAGGAGGAACATCTACAAGAACCTCATCTTTTTGCTGGGTCATTGAAGATGGATGAACATAAGATCCAAGAGGCCCTGAAAATTTTCCATGAAAATCATGCTTTAGTATCAAGATGTGTTGGGAAGCTGCTTTAATGGAAGAACAATCTTCCTTTGAAGCCATGGAGAATATCCAGAAAGCAATGTCCACAATCAAAGGTAATTTCTCACAATTGCTTTCAGATAAAAATGACATGATTGAGCTTGTTTATTTATTGTGGGAAGAATCACTGCATGATGAAGAAAGTATCTACATATATGAAGAAGAGAACTACAAGCTCAAAGGTGATTTGTTGGCCACCCAATATTCTTTGAGATACACTCAAACTTCCTTCTTAGAATCACAAATGAAGATAGAACAATTCCAACAAGAGTGGAAAGAATTGGCTGAATCCTCAATCTTTCCTGAGAGTCATCCCTTTTGGGTAAATGGCATGAAAAAATCCATGGAGGAACCTCATGAGAGGGTGGAACATGAGGATCATTCTATTTGGTATGTGCTTAAAGAGTGCACAGAACAGTTTTATGATAACCAACCACTTGATTTCTTTCCAAGGAAACTTGAGTTATTCCTTGAAAATAGACACTCTCCCATGGAAGAGTGGGATGAGAGCACTCAATTTGGGCCAGCCAATAATGAAAAATTTGCATCCATAAGTATGATTACTGAAGGTTGCAAACATGTAAAGAAGGTTCGCAGGTCTTTCCCACATGTCCTAGATTCAGAAACACCAATGGGAAATGAACAGTAGGTGAAGAAATTTTTATGGTTTTTGTCGCATGCACAACATGGGGATCATGATTTGTCCCCTTAAGAGATAGATCCTATTGCAGAAGATATGGATGATTATAGATCATATAAATCAACAATAAATATCTCTAATTCATCCACTGGATGGTTGGATAGAGGAATCATTGAAGAGGAAAATATGGAAGGTAAAAGTTTTACGTCTTGTTGCAAGAAAATTGTTTTTAATATTGCTGATTTTTCTATGATTTACAAGCAGCAGAAAAGGCATGTGTGTGCAACCACTTTTGACAAGAAGGCATCATATCTACACATACTTTCAATGTGTGGGTAAATTGATGGATTTTTGCACCCTTGGATCAATGGAAGAGAGTTGAGCCATTGGATGAAGAGGGGAGCACCCGTTGAGTTCCATAGAGACATATTTGGAATGAAGACCTTGGGAGGGAAGTTTTTTTTATTTCTACAATAATTTTTGTGTTGTGACTGACATTGTCTTGACATTTGAACAGAAACAAATACTTATTTTGCAGCTATTATATACCTCCCATACACATGCACATGAGGTGCATTCCGATTTGCATGTGCTTGAGGAGTTTGAGATCAAGCAATATTAAGATCAAGCACTTGCATGGCTCCTAAGAGATTATGAGTTGCCTCTAGGAAAATGTTGTAGAATTTTGGAAGAGGCACATTATCACACTGTCACTCAGAAAAGTAATGGAGGAATTTGTGGATCCATTATCTTGATTCATGAGCATTTTAGGGATTTGGCTCACAATTCTTCACCCCACACTTCTATTTCAGCCACATCATGTGGGGATGAAAATTGGGTGAAAGGATTTTTTTTATGTTGATGCCATAAGAGGATCATGATACTTTCACTCTTCTAGGTGAGTTATTGATAGTCAAACCATGTGGTTTGAAAAGTGCATTAGTAGTAGCTGAATTATTCCCACCTAAATCATTTAGCATGAAATTTTGTCCATCCATTGATTGGGTGGCTAGATACATGATTGAGACTTGTGCACTGGACGGTAAAAATCTTGCTTGCATCAATGGAGATACATTGGACACATCAAAGAAATTGTATGAGAAATGGAATGAGCATGTATGCCTGCTATATGATGCTCTTAGTATACATGGAGGAACATGGGATAACCTCCTGTGTATTCATAACAACAGTGATGTGAGTTCCAGTGCTAGCTTATGCATGGATTTTCATACTTTAGAGAGGCTCAAGATGATTTGGTCCTGCATTAAGGAATTCCATGTCTGGTGGGAGAGTTTAAAAAATGTTCAGTTTGGCATGGGGAGAGATGAGCTCCTAGTATGGTGGTATGATTTTCATAACCTCATTTTCCTCCTCGACAATGATAAAATTTTGTTGTTTTTATTGATGGGTGGAAGGAGGCAGATAAAACCATGGGATCCAGACATTCTTAGGAATGGTAGAGTTCAAAAGGTGGAAGAACAAATTGGGTCCTTGCAGAGGAGGCAGTCGGATCCGGGAATTCTACTCAGTTACTTTAAGTGGGTTGGAAATTTTGGTAAAGGAAGTGGCATCAAAAAAATGGCTATGATCAGAGTGGTGCAGCAAAAACACAGTGGAAAAAATTGCAACAATCTATGGTGCTTCTTCTTGAGGACAAGCAGATTTGGGAGGGGAGGACTTTCATGTTCCCTCAAATTGACCATTAAAAGTGTTGACCATGCTAAGTTCCCAGGGGCTCAAGTTATTATTAATTATTCCTCCTAGGATAAATTTTTACTAATAATTGTTCTAAGGCATGTATTTAATTTTATTTCAGCAATTTTATTTACTATGCACAATAATGATGTGGAATTAAGGCTGCCATGTCAAGATGGTGCATTGGGAAAATCTAGTCAACTTCCCTTGGTAAAAATAAGAAATTCCATGACAAAAGCAAGCAAGAGAATAGAGGGAAGTTTCCTAAAAGCGGAAAAAGTAGACAGAGGTAAAAGCTGGAAAGTATTTCAAAGGGGAGGGTGCAGTTTCCTCTTATGGAGCTAATAAAATTTGTAAGAGAAAAGAAGGAAATTTTTTTAAGGAAAGAAAGAGTTTCCTTATGACCTAGAAAAAGCAGAAAGCTGTCATAATTCAAAAGAGGAAGATTTTGACTAAGGGGGGGTGCATTTTCTAATTGTGAAGAATGATTTGGAATTGGAAACAATTCCACATGGTCCTACTTGCCTAATTTCCCAAAGGGGGTTCTTTTGTCGCTAGGGTTAGGTCACCCATGGGGTTGACTTGCTCTCACAGGTCACCTATGGCCTCAACTTACTAAGAATTTCATCCGTAAGTCTGTAAAAGATAAATTTGAACCCATTGTTTTAGTTTGGTTGATGATTTGATTGTTGAATGCTTATGTGAGCATTACTTCTGAGTGTTGTGCCTCAGACTACTGGGAGATGAGCCCCAACCTTCCATTCCCCTCTCCTTCCGTACCCTTTTCTTCCATTGCAGGTGTGGAGCTCTATATTGAAGGAATTGAAGTATTTACAGAGTTATTTGCAGCCTTGATCAAGTTCAGGTCCATATCCAGTGAATCCCTAGCTTCACTTATGCTAGCAACCCTTGCTAGTCATGATCAGGGCCTCCTGCCCCTTGTTTTTGGAGCACCCTTGTAATGGTAAGTAAATTATGTAATTTATGTTATGTAGGTCCATAATATTCTGCAAATTACATGTATCAGGTCGAAACATCTCTTCCCATAAAGAGTCTTGTCTTCATTTTTTCCTAAAAGGCCTATTTTAGCAATGTATGGGGGAAATTGAATAAAAATGAGTGCTATAAGGAATATGTTAGGTTGGGGAAGTAATTGAAGGGATTTTAAATATTCAATGAACTTTACCCCTGTTATAGTTCTCATGTTTTACAAAAATTCATTTGATAATATTTAACTGTTTTTTTAAGACCCTAGCTAGATTACTAGCTTTTAATAACTAGTTTTGGTAAAATTGATTTAAACCATTTATGTTAACTAAATATGAGCTCTATCAGTTCCTGTGGTTCACTAATAGGCCCACCGCCCCATATAAAACTCCAGAACCATTTTTATTTGGGTATGTACCACCTTTTTGGATCCTCCTCTACACAAGGTTTTCCTTGGCCAAAACTGTCGTAAAACCCCAAATTCATCCAAACCTTCTCAGAAGCTTCCAGAATCTCTAAAAACCATATAAAACCTTTATTTATGCTATATTAATGCTTGAACAACCCTTTTCATGTTTCCAAAATACCCTGGTTAAAACAGACCGAACTACCCTCCTTAGTTTCACGGTTTGGCTGCCTAGAAGAGTGGTAGTAGATTTCCACGTAGCGGATTCTGAAACCTAAATGGAACCAAATATAAATGTGATAGGGGAGATAAAATTCCATGTCTGATTTTATTTGGTTGCTTCCCGCTGGTCACTCCTTTTGACTGCAAAATTTCCTAGAATAAACCCCTTATTTGCCCAGTCCGAGAAGTCATTGTGTAAATTAATTCAAGTTCAAAAATTTCAATATAATTTACATAATTAAAGAGTGTTTAGGTCTATACACCATACTTGGGACATTGCAGTGTTGGTGGTTAGTGGTAGGATTAGGTGAGATACCAAGAGAGGGAAGATGAGAGAGTTGAAGAGGGATATATAGAGAGGGAAATGGATGGGGAAGTGGCCACTGGAAGGGGAGAGAGAAAAACCATGTGTGTGTGTGAGTTAGAGAGAGAGTGTGTAACAAATATTAAAGAGTGTGAAATATTGAAGGGAATATGTAGAATCCACTACAACAAATTTAACTTTTAGGGGGTTTGTATTCCACCTCCAAAAGTCACTTTTGGGGGGCAGTTTCGATATGGAGGCTGTCTTTACAAAACTTCCCATAATAGAACTCAAACAAAAACTTTGGAATTTTAAGGGAGGTTCTAGAATATATCAACACCACCGCTAAGAATGACTTTTTTTTTTGCGGTGGGGTCTCAACCCCCTCCAAAATTGACTTTTAGGGGCGGTTCTAAACCCCCATCATAGACACCTATGGGGGTGGTTCCAAACCCTCCCTAAATTTCCTTATTAAAAACCTTTGAGGTTGGTTAAAACCCCCCCATACAGGGGAGGTTTAACACCCCCCCCCCTTAAAAATACATCTTATAAAACTTTGGGGTGTTGGGTATATCTTATATTCTTTGCATGTGCGTATGGAGGGGAGGTGCGCATGTTTTTTGGCTATTTATAGATTTTATGGCTATTTATAGTTGTTTGTGGCTATTTTTAGAATTTGTCTAAAAATATGTAACTTAATCCAGGTTAAGCGATTGGAGTTTTTTTCTAATCTGGGTTAACGGATTAGGGTATTTGGATGTTGCAAAATACCTATATTTTGTATTGTGATGATCTCATAATGTAATGAAGAGAAAATAGGAGGTGTGGCTCCAAGGTTTTCTGGTTTTCCCAGTTAAGGGTTTCCAGGGTAAATCTTTGTGTTTATGTGTGAATGATGTGTTGTGATCTCTATTTTGCTTAAAAGAATCTGTATGCTTTGCTTCTCTGCACATGTTTAAAACTTACATGGGGTTGGTCTTAAAAAAACTGCCCCCAATAGAACTAGTGCTAAATTTTGGACTTTTAAGAGTGGTTCTGGAAGAGATAAAAAAATGACGCTAAAAATGACATTTGGGGACGGTTATATAACCCCCTTGTAGACATATATGGGGGCGGTTAAGAACCCTACTCCCTATAATTCCTTATTGGGGAGGTTACAAACCCCCCTCAAAGATATCTATAGTGATGGTTCAAAAACCCGTCGTAGACACCTACGAGGGAGGTTCAAAACGCCCCATAAAAATTTGTCTTACAAAACTTTGGGCCTAGTTTAAAAACCTCCTCATAGAAACATATAAAGAGAGTTTGAAACCCTCCCTATAGCCATAATAAATCATAATAAAATATGTTTTTTTTAAATAAAAATATTCCAATGTCATTAACGGATGAATTGAACCACCAACCTCCTTGTAAGGAAGGCGCTCTTCCATTGATCTAATAGCCTTTGATAATTCGATAAATAAGCAATATTAACACCTAAATTCAATCATTTGTAATTCTAAGAAAGATAATAATATCTAAATACAATCATGCTTGAAATCCAATTTATACTTCAAAAGAATGATGTTGCATATATATCTATGTTAAACATTTGTGCAAAGGTAGGTAAACCACTTACATATTATAAACCTAAGTAAACCTTACAATTAGTTGATAATGTAAGTTTTACATTGTGAACTGTGTTAATATTGGAGTATTTTGCAGGATTCTCTTTTCATATTATTTAGGGTAAGTGTGTCGAGGGGTTTTCTGAGAACACATTGTTATTGTGAAAAACCTAGTCATATTGTCTGGCACCATAAATCCCAAAAGAATTGGAATACTCAATATATAGAGGAAGAAATGTTGAAAGAGCTACATTGCTTGGAATTGAGAAGAAGAACCAGAGATGAAAAAGAGGATGATTACATCAAACCGCCAACATAAAAAGGTCTATATGTTTAATGAGATTGAAAAATATACAAGTTGACAATTGATTAGTCCTTGTTGCGTTGAGAGGTGCTCTACATCCCAATAGGGGGGAGATCTTGTAACGTGATGTAACGTTCTGTAACATTCCTCATGTAAATGTGAGGTATAAATATTAAGAGGGAGATGCTATAACGTTATGTAACATTCCTCAAGTAAATGTCGGCTATAAATATTTACTTCTATTTACTTATGATATGTTGTAACTTTATGTAAGGTTACTCATGTAAATGTCGGCTATAAATATTTACTTTTGTTTACTTATGATTTCAGATTATTTATGAATACGTCAAACCCACTATTTCAGGTTTCCCACAAAGAAAACAAATCTGTTGAATTGAGCCACTAAGATACGATCCATGCTTCTTGCGATCAAACACATGATAACTTCAAATTCCCACATGGAAAACAAATCCGTTGAATGATGCTTCAGATACGACGAAGTGTGCTTCAGATACGGCACATGCTGTTAACTAACAAATTGATCACAAGGCTTTTAACAAGACTCCAATTTGTGCCTGCAACGTGTTCCTATTGCAATACAAAAACAACGATATAAATTATATACTAAATATTTCAAAATAAAATAACAAGTATACTATATACCTACTATTGTACAAAAATATATAATTATGAGAAAGCGTGGATGGGTTTGGAGCTTTGTTGAATCGCCGAACATTAAGAAATCTAATTGATTTTTTTTTTTTATGTTTGTGACTGATGTTTTCACATGATAATTGAATTAATTAATAACTAGATTTAACACTCAATAATAACAAGATTAAATATGTTTCGTTTATAGTTTAAATTGTCAAATTTGCCTAAATTTTGCTTTAATTAGATGTCTAATTTTCAATGGAAGGACTATGTCTAAATTGCAATGGAAGGACTATAATTTGTGGTACTCAATGGCTTTTTATTACATGTTCTATTTCAGTACCTTTTTTTTAATGGGCTCTACCAAATATTCCTAAGGCTGCACTCATAGTTTCGATTCCATTTCAGTCAAAAATGAAATTAGGTGGATGCAGACTATTGCCGATTATGTTCTTGTTATTTAGTAAATAATGGAACATTGAATCTCCAGCACATGGAGACCAATATTAGTAACATGGAGCTATATTATTCTTTCTATTGAACAAAAAAAAATTATGTAACAAAATAATACAAATAAAAATTTTAATTATTTGTCAAAATAAATGTAGGTTAAAAAAAACCTAATATGGGAGATCTTGGAACCTTTGTTACTAACAAAATAAAAATAAAAACAATTTTAATTATCTCCAAAATAAATGTCGGCCAGAAAAACAACCTAATATGGGGGAGATGTTGTCATGTTCCTACCTAACAAAATAATAAAAATAAGTAAAAATTTAATTATCTGCAAAAAAAATGTGGGTCACAGAAAAAACACAATATGGGGGAGATGTTGTAGTGGTTTTAAAACCATTTGCAAGGCCTTCTAAACAACCAACGGTTTTATTGTACATGGTTTAGGGAGGTCCTTGCACATGGTTTTAAACCATGTGCAAGGCCTCCTAAAGAACCCATGGTTTTATTGTACATGGTTTAGGAGGACCTTGCAAATGGTTTTAATACCATGTGGAAGGCCTCTTAAACAACCATGGTTTTAGGAGGGACTTCAAAATGGTTTTAAAACCATGTGTAAGGCCATGATTGTTTAGGAGGGCCTTGCAAATGGTTTTAAAACCATTTGCAAGGCCCTCATAAACAACCATGGTTTTAGGAGGGCCTTCCAAATGGTTTTAAAACCATGTGTAAGGCCTCTTAAACAACCATGGTTTTAGGAGGGCCTTCCAAATGGTTTTAAAACCATGTGTAAGGCCTCCTAAACAACCATGGTTTTAGGAGGGCTTTGCATATGGTTTTAAAACCATGTATGGAGAGAGGTTGTAATGTTAGTTCCTAACAAAATAAAAAATAATAAAAAATATTATATTTGGGCCATCAATAATATTAAATATTAATAATAAAAATATTATATGTGGACCTTAAATAAAGTTATGTGTCTTTTGGTTTGAATCAAATCAATGGTTATATATAGGACACACCAAATTTGATAGCTCTTTGAGTGCAATACTTAAGAAGAGGTTCGCACCTCTAGAGATTTGATCCCTCTCAACGCTTGATAGAGCCTAAGATTTGGATCTACGTTGGTTACGATGAATTATGTCCACCTTCATTAAAAATGGAAAAATGTTTTGCTTAGGTAGATATATTCATTTGTAAAAGGAAATGACAAGATGATTGCTTAAGTATGTTCCTTCTAAGTAAGAATAAGTGGAAGTAGATGAATTATTGCTTAAACAAAGGAGAAGAATACTTTTATTATGAAAGACTAGGTCATAATACCTCCGACTATAAAACCGGGGAAAATGAGGTAGTCAAGCATTGAGAAATAAAGGTTGAAACATATAGGCGGTGTGGAATTGAGAAAAGAACCCAATGAGAAGGATGGAAAAACACATTTAAGTACGCCCCTTATTGGGGTGAATTCAATCCTAAGTCATTATGAAGAAATGGAAAATTGTTTTGCTTGGGCGTATCTTCTTATTCAATAAGAAGAGAGGGAAAATGATTGCTGAGATGGATACTAGATTTCTTGAAGAGATTTCCAGGTACTTCTCAAAGGTTGAAAGATATCATTTTTTTCCTTCAAAAATGGAGCATACAACAATCTAATGGACGACCAATGTATGGACAAGAGTCTAGAGAGCTGAGTAACTAAAAGTGATATTGGTTCTTATATTATCTTCATAATCATCTTTATAAGTTTTGTAATCTTTGATGGAAGGAGGGGTAATAGTTAAAATTACTATTGGGGTTGTTGGAGTATTAACACTCCAACACTAAAGTCGAAGTTAATAAAGGCAAATCATGATTAAGTGATTTTAATAAAGATCCTTTGGATATAAGATAGCATTAGTTAAGAAAGTGGTTAAGTCAATTACGAAGCACGACTACCTAAAATGTGAAATAAAAAGGGATCCCCCTCACTATATGAAGAGGACTCTATTGAATAAGATTTTATATATTTCACACTGTTGAATTATGTATTATTTTACCCTTCAAAGAGCCGTTATTTTACAGATGCACAAAAAATAGTGTTGCTTAAATCAATACGCATTTATGTCTATTGACGTTTTCTATAGATATTTTCATACTCCTTATCTAAAGAAGCATGAATCATTATTATTAGAGTTTGGCTAATGGATTGTTATTTATTAATGAGTATAGTGAGGAACTTATGGTCTCTTCGAGGACCTGTGAACTAAATGAAATATGATGGAAACAGTACGTAATGAAATACTTCTCTAGGATCCTAAGTTGTTTAGATTCAGTTGATTACAACCCCCACCAAGTGAATAAAAATAATGCATTTAGTCATTCATAAGATACGGTAGGTTTTTAAAAGTCATTTTTATTTTATATTAATGCTATATAATTTTTTTTCTTGTGATGTATTTAGGCAATTGAAAATTGGTCTATGATAAGAAATGCCTATATGACAAACAAAAGGAAATTAAAGCCATGTCTAGGATTCTTTAGTTATATACTTGAGAAACTGAAATTACAACCTTAATGAACAAAACCACTATCATAAAGTCTTTCCGTTCACCAACAAGGTTTTGGTTCAGCGATGAGGTGTATAGAATTTTAAGCCATCCACCAAGGTTCCATTTTGGTTGTGGTATTCCCTTACCTAAATGGAAAAATAGAAGGTGGAACCTTCTAAGGGTCATTGAGAGGCTATAAATACTAGCCTAACCTTTCATTGTAAACATATCTTGAAGAGGCAACTCTACTCTGATTTCTTATGTGATTGTCCTAGGGTTTGATGCTTTAGTTGAGGGTGACATCAAGGATTTCAAAGCTAAGTTTTCTTCAGAATTTAATTGTTTTGGGAATCCCTTGTATTGCACTGCATTTCTAAGGGTTGTTACAGAAGGTCATTCGTCTTTTTTGGATGATTCACTAGTTTTGGGACATAAATCTGCTCCAACAACTCTTACATTTCTCTCTCCAATGTGCATGATCTAAAAGAATAAGTGGGGTTGCTTCTGCATCTAAATCAAACCTAGATTCACAAGTGTTATGATCTAAGATGGAACAAAGCAGGTAAGGTAGGGTTTGAAAGGATAAGCTCAAGTGATGGGTTGGGAAAGAGTAAGGAATTTCTGAATTGTTATTTCTTTTCCCACTCTCACCTTTTTTTATTTGAATATTTCATATTATTTTGTCTCCTTGGCAATCAAAAAAATTAAAAATTAAAATATAAGGTAAAATATTGATAGTAAATATATGAATGGTTAAGTTAGAGATGATAGAGGTATTTTTGTCAAATAATTGGTTTTCCTACTTAGACAATGTCCAGGGAACTTAAAAGTATACATGTTGATGTAAACCTCATAACAATGCTCTTATAACGCTTGTATTCCAAATATTTCATTCATAGAGCACATGTGGTATTTTTAGATTGTGCACATGGTCCATGAGTTACAAAGCATAGCTAGGAGGACACATGAAGGGTTGGAATAAGTTAGAACTAGGATGGTGGAACTCAAGTTCCTACAGCTTTCTTTGAGGACAAGTTCTTTGATCTGCATATTGCAATTGACCAAGGATAACCTTGGTATTTTTGGCTTGTAAGGTGCAACATCCATTGTAAAAAAATTAAAACACCCATATTTCCTATGATAAGAGCAATGGTTTCTCTTTCCCATGTCCAATGGTAGGCTATCCCTAGAGTGAAATCAATGGTGGTTGAGAGAGTAACAAAATAAAATAGCTTTGTATGCAAAGGATACAGAAGTCGCTAAGTGGGTTGACTATACTTAGCTTTGAATTTGGAATCTAATTGAAAAGCATAATCCAATGATGTGAATGGGAAGAGTTATAATTTAGTTCTAATGTGTTATATTTTTGGGTTCATCCAAAAGTGTTTACACCATGTTTGGGGGTGTTTCATGAGATTTGGAGTACATGGTGTATATTCATCCCTTGGATGGTATGAGATGAATTGCAACATGAAAGATGGTTCATGATGGACATGAACAGTTTAGATAGCTTTCCCAGTGGATACTTTACCTCAATGTCATGCTATATTTTTTTTTTCACTTACGTGTTCGATTCCTCTTGTTCGCAACATGGAGGAACCACTTTCTTGGAGAGCATTATACATGGTATGTGGAGAATTATGCATCATGGAGGAGGGATTGAATCCCTATATGGCATGTTGCATATTGGATTCATGTTCAAGTGATTGAATATGTATCGAGGATGCTTGAATATTTGGCATTGTTATTTTAAGGGTTAGATAGCCCAGTGGAGTGCATTTCTTAGGAGGATAGCTAGAGTATGTGGAGGATTATGATGGAGTAGTGTGGATGTTACTTCTATAGCTACATCACCTTGGAGCCATTATTATGTATGACATCATCTTGGACCATGACAAATGTACTTTAGAGTCGACATATCACTTATGGTATTGTTTTCCTACAAGGGCTCATGTAGACTACTTGTAAGGGCTTATGCCCATGTAGTACTGTTGGCATCTCTTACCTATCATATGAATAGAGAAATAAAGAATTATTTACTTTAATACTATCATCTATACTCTTTCTTTGAACTTAGCTTCATGGAGGAAGTGACCAAGATTTTCTCAAGAACCTTAGGAGGAGATATGATATCTGGAGTAGTCATCTTTGTTGGAGTTTGATCCTCATGGGATTGTATTTCTTGCTCTTGTCAAGAATGAATTGGTGATGATGACTCTTCTCTCTCTCTCTTTGATCTTGTTATGTACTTGGGCTCTCTTTTCTTGGAGTTCTAGGGTTTCTTGGAAATTCCTATGGTTAGTGTTGTTTCCCAAAGAAAGAAAGAAGATTAGGGTTTGGTGATAAACCCTTGGGTGGATTGTGGAAAATAAAAAGAGAAGAGATTGTATTTCCTTGGAGGATGTGTTGGAGAGAATTTTGTAAATTTTCACATAGGATTTTTTTGGTTGAGTTAGGGTTTGTTGATTTACCCTAGCTAAGGATTTTTGGAGAGTTGGGAGATTCGTACTAGACTTGAGAGAAATATATGGTATGTACATATACTTCATCTTGATATTATAAATGAAGTTTCCAGTTGTCCAAGTACTTCTGTTATATTGTTGTAATTACCACTATAAAAGTACATTTTTAGATCAATTTTTTGGTTGATAGGTTGGCTTCGAAGGGGATAAAACATTTTTCATCATTTACTGTATTTTATCCTTGAATTTCCATGAATTTTGGGACTTTTATAAGTGAATTATTGTGAGTCTTCTGTTGTTGTGTCATACTTTAATTTTTTAGTATCCCTAAGGCTAAAAAATATAGGTATAAGATCCAAGAAACCTCTAGCCTTAGAGGTAGATTTTGTTTGGGGGGGTTTGGAATAAAAGTCAAATAATGCAAAATTTCCAACATAATGTGAGGAAGAAAACTACAAAGGAACTTGTCATGTATGATATCTTCAGAACTAATATTCCTTCCCTCATGTTTGATGGAGAACCAATTGATGTCCTTAATAAATTGTTGGACTTATTATCCAAGATTTTTCTTAAGTTGCATCCACCATGTTAGAGATGTATCCTTGTACTATAACAAGTAGAATTTATTAAAGACAACATACTTGCAATCATCACCAAGCTTCAATGGAGGTTAATTGGACATTACAAGTTGTAAGGTGTGTTTCTACCACCCTGTGTGGTTTGTTCTTCCATTGGTACCACAACTACAAGGATATTCTAAGCATAATCCAAAGTATCATGGTTTTTGAAGTTGTATTCCAAACAAGGAACTCAATAGTTTATCCTATCCCCATTTAGGGATTTTCCAAACGCAAGGAAAAAATGAATTTGTGTCCAACATGAAATAATATAGGACAATGGAAATGGTTGTAGATAGATTTGATTTTGGATGTAAGAGTTGTTGTTGGAGACCCTATTGTAGACTTGTATCATTTGTTATTTAGAGGTATGGAGTTGATGTAAAATACTCATTATATCCCCCATCATTTTCAATGGTGTCCATTCAAGTCATTGAAAGAAGGTCATTGTTAATTCCCCCTCCAAGGTTCACATATCTCTAATGACATGCTTGTGTTATCTATACACCAATTTTTGGAATATCAATCAAGGAAAAGTGCATGCCCTTGACATATTTGGAAAAATAAAATCCTTTCAACCATGGCCTCTTAGCGAAAGGAATCCAATTGGAATTTTGTTGGTTTCACTCGCACCTCGATGAAGCTAAGCATGATAGCCACAATGTGAAAATCGGAAGCCAATAAATATATATATATATATGAACCTAGGTATAATTCAAGTGGGTTGACTTTCCATGCCAAATTCATATGGAGATGATGAGATCGAATCCTTGAGTCCCTTGGGGTTAAGCATGCATTTTGTCTTCATACAGAATATATAAAATGTATATATTCTAAAAGTTTATTTGGTTTCCTATATTTTGGTTGTTTTCATTGTTTTAAAATTCATTATGAAATTTCCTCTAATTGCCTCATGAATCCATAAGTTCTCTGTTTTTTCATATTTATGTGTCAACTAAAGTGTCCTTAAAGGAGATCTTGATTATGAATAATATCACTAATCAGTTGAGAGTTGCAGGATGTTCCCACACAGACTAACTCCTCATCATTAGTTCCACTACATGTAACCCCACTAAAAACAACATAGTTGATATTGACACACTCAATCAGTATTTCATTGATAGTTGGACAGATGAAACTCCCACTTCAATCCACAACCCTTCCTCAACCCATGCCATTGTAAATGACCCCATATCAAAAACTTCCATCATTGTAGGTCCTCCCATTGAAAACCCACACTCATAAACTTGAAACAACTAAACCCAATAAACCAACAGAGGACACAAAAGAGGCCTAGCCAATATTTGGACAATTCCATATGGAAGAGTGTTAACATGGGAATTTGGAAATTATCGAAATATTATCGGATATCTAGAGATAAAACAAATCATTGAAGCAATAATGAAGGAGACAAACAAAATATGGATAGATCTCACTAGAGTACATAGAGAACACAAGATCCAAAAAATGATTAAGGCCTAGGAGGAATGAAAAATAAAATAAAAGGATGCCATGGGAAGCGAACTACAACAAGAGACAAAAGATCTCATTGATTATAGGAAGAATCTAGTAGAAAAGAGAATACATCAACATCAGCATGGGCCTCCATAAAACAATAGATGAACAAAAAAGGTCCTGGGTTGTAGAAGAGTATGATAAGTCACAACACCTAAGATAAGACTTGATAAAAAGATAAGCATAACAGACAACATCGAGCACATTATTCAACAACTAGATCTCACATTTTTCCCATGTCTCCAACAAAATCCAAACCAAAGAAATCCTAATTGAGGAACTGACTAATAAACAATCGGAGACAAAGGAAAGTGTATAAGAACAAGCCATAGAAAAAAATATTGTAGACATAAAGTAAATAGGAAGTAGGGCCACAACAAGAGGAAGAAAAATGGCTACAATAAGGAAAAGTGATGCACAACAAAGCTAGAAGAATGCTTCAACGTATGCACTTCCTAGATAGAAATACTCAACAACTAATTTTTGGCATTCAAGAACAGGATCCTCTATTAGAACGATTCAATGTATTGACAGACCTTAGATCTACAAAACCTGGAAAACACTATAGAACAAACTCTGTATTTTGGTACCACATATTCACATGAAAATCATTGATTCACAAGTTGTTCATTCAGATCCACCACCATAAGAGCATCACCATGACCAGTTGATTAATTCTTTGAATGAGTGCATATGTTAATCTAGAGATAGAAATCAATCCAAATGAGAGAAAAGAGATTGAAAAGACTTAAAGAAGTTAGACATATAATTTTTAAAAATGCATTTTGTAAAACTATGGTTTTGTATTGTTCTTAGAGATTGTTGGTTCCAACATCTTCCTTATTCGAGACAAAGAAGAGTTTGAGAGTGGCAGAGATCCTGGAAGGGCCTATTTGGTTATTCAAATATTTCAACCAGTTGATTGGCCCATCACGTCAACCAACATAACAAACATTAATGTATATCTATATGTTAGTTCACATGTATGAAATATAGTAGTTAATGATTGTAGTATATCCTTCTGTTTATAATTTGATAATTTATTGGAATCCAATCTACTTTTTTCTACTTATAGATTTATTCTCTCTTAATGTGTATCAATGGTAACTAATGATTATAATTTCCTATATTGGAACACACTGAGACATACTTCCTACAACCTAGTATGAGGGAGAAGTGTAATTCCATGCTCAATATGGAGTTGGCACTATTGGTTGTGGAGCTTGATCTTCTTTATTCATAGATGTTATTTCAACAGTGTTTTGATCCCAACACCTGAAATGGGGGTGTGAGGGTGCTTCCCCCCCACCACTATATTCGTTAGGGGGGTCTAGGGGGTGGGGGGGGGACTATTTTGGGATCCCCCTCTGGCGAGGGTTTAAGGGAAGTGCCTGCGTAGCGAAAATTTAGGAAAAATTGCCTTATAAAATGTTGTAATTTCAGAGTCATGACTTGGCCAATAATGGGTTATTTATGGGACCATGGTTTTTGGCAACACATGTTACTTTCCCATGGTATTCCCTTTATAAAAGGAAGGAATTGTAATACGACTGTGTACTGTAATGTAGCATTGTAAAAGAAATCTCTGTGATTGTCAGAGAGTGACTATGAGAGAGTGAAGAGGAAGTGCAATGGGGTTGATGGAGGTTGTGTACCTTCATTTTTATGGATGAAATAATAATAAAAGACTAGAAATTTCTATGTGGACGTAGCCCATCTTGGGTGAACCACATTATATCTATGTTTCTCTTGTAATGTAATTAATATTTATATCTTGTTTAGTTGTTTAATTGTTATTGATCTACGATCTTGTTTTTCTAACAGTTGGTATCAAAGTCAAAGGGTCTATTTGGCTGGTAAACTCACAGGAGAGAATGGTTCCTAGTTTGAGTGGGAGTAATGGAAAAAGAAACAAAGTTTAGGGTCGATAAATTTAATGGCTAAAACTGCAAGTTATGCAGGAAGATGCAAATGGAGGACTATTTGTACCAAAAGGATATATACCTATTGCTGGGTGGAAAAACAAAACATCCAGCAACAATGAAGGATGAAGGATGAAGGATGAGAGGTTCTTAACACAAAGTAACTGGGAACAATACAATTTTTCTTGGCTTCATCAGTATATTTCAATATTTAAAAAGAAAAGACAAAGGAGGGTGTGATGAGAGCAGTGGATAAGCTCTATGAAAAACTCCCTTCTTCCAACAAGGTCTTTTTATTGAATCATTTATTTAATATGAATATATCAGAAGGTGGATCTCTTGTTGACCATTTAAATGAATTTAATACCATTACCAGTCCGTTAAGTTCTATGAAATCAACTTTGATGATCGGGTTAGGGATCTTCTAATCCTGTGCTCATTGCCATAAAGATGGAATGGAATGGTCATGATTGTAAGTAACTTTGTCCCTGGTTCAAAGACTCTTAAATTTGATGATGTTGTTGGTGTTATTCTTAGAGAGGAAATGGGAATAAAAATCATAGGTAAGAGATCAAGTAATGCATTGACCATGGAGAGCAGGGGAAGACAAAAGGAGAGAGAAAATATTCTAGGTAACCACATCATCTCTAGAAAGGGAATATCCAAGTCCAGACTAGGAAAAATATAGTGTTGGCACTGTGGCAAGTGAGGACATTTGAAGAAACACTGTAGAGCTCCAAAGAAGAAAGGAGACTACTTAGGAAGAACATGTAGCAGGTGATGTGTTACAAGATGCTTTGATTCTTGAATTAGATAATACTAGTGATTACTAGGTAGTAGATTCATGGGATTCATGTCATGCTACACCTCATAGGAAATTCTTTCATGATTATGTTCCAGGTGATTTTGGACATGTTTTATTAGGGGATGATGTACCATGTAAAATTGTTGGAATGTGTAAGGTATGGATTAAGTTAAATAATGGAAGTGAATGGATTCTAAAAGGTGCAAGGAATATTCCTTCTATGAAAATAAATATGATCTCAATAGGGAAGTTGGGAGATAGCAGTTGTTTGTCTACGTTTGAAAAAAGATGGTGGAGGATCACTAAAGGAGCATCGGTAACAGAAAAAGGAGATATCCTAAGTATGTTGTATTTATGCCATAATAATACTAATTAATTTATCTCTATAGATTCCACGTAAATAGGTGCAACGTTTTGGAATCATAGGCTTGGCCACATTAGTCATAAGGGGATGCATATTATTCACTCAAGGAAATTGCTTCTAGATATGAAGCAGGTAAGTTTGGAATTCTATGAGAACTATGTTTATGGAAAACATAAGAGAGTAATATTTCTTAGGGTTGAGAAATAGAAGAAGAGTGAAAATTTAGGGTTTGTGCATACATATGTATGGGAATAGGATCAAGTACAATATGTTGGTGGCTCTCGTTATTATGTTACTTTTATTGATGATGCAACTAGAAAAACTTGGATTTATTACATTAGACAGAAATATGATGTATCTGCGACCTTTAAGAAGTGGAAAGCTTTGGTTGAGAATGAGATAGGTAAAATATTAAAGTGTCTCTAATCTTATCATGGAGGTGAATATGGTAGCAAGGATTTTGATTGTTACTGTTCATACAATGGGATTCACGTAGAGAAGAAAGTCCTGGGAACATCACAAGAAAATGGTGTGTCAAAAAGGATGAATAGGATGATCATGGAGTGTGCAAGGTGTATGAGATTGCATTCCAGGTTTCCCTTACTGTTTTGGGATGATCTTGTAGATATTGTTGTTTATTTCATAAACATAGGACCTTCAAGTGCTTTGGATAGTGGAATTCCAGAGGATACATGGAAAGGTATTAAGGTAAACTACTCATTTCTCAAAAAATTTGGTTGTGAAGCATTTGTCCATATTGATAAAGAAAATATAACAAATCTTGAGTCTAAATCCAATAAATGCACATTTATTGGATACGAGGTTGATTATGTTTTTATCGCTTATGGGATTATGAAAATCAAAAAAATATTAGTAGTAGATATGTGGTATTAAATGAAAAGGTTATGTACAAAGATCAATTGTAGGGAAAGAAATGGGAAAAGGAAAACATAGAGTACACAATGCTTGTGCAATCAATGAAAATGAAGTTCGAAAGGTACAAAAAAATAAAAAAAAATAAGAGGTACCTCAAACTCCTACATGTGTAAGAAGATATACCAGGTTAAGTAGACCCATGAAAGATTCTCTCGTTCAGTGTATTATTTATTAATGATTGATTCTGATGAACTAGAATCTCATCAATAAGCATTACAGGTGAAAACTAAAAATAAGTGGGAGCAAGGCATGGATAAGGAGATGTACTCGTTGGTAAGAAAACAAACATGGGATTTGGTTGAGTTTTTTGGAGGTAAAAGAGCATTGCAGAATAAATGGATTTATAGGTTGAAGGAAGAAGAAGGAGGAGAGAAGTGGTCTAAGGCTAGACTTATGGTAAATGGGTTTGCACAAAAGTAAGGTATATATTTTGATGAAATATTTTCTCTTGTTGTTAAAATGAATTCAATTAGGACTATTTTAAGTCTAGTGGAAGTAGAAGATTTGCATATTGAACAGTTGTATGTAAAAATAACCTTTCTCCATGGGGATTTGGAGGAAGAAATGTATATGCAGCAACCACATGCGTATGAGGTCAAAGGGAAGGAGAATTTGGCTTGCAGGTTGAAGAAGAGCTTGTATGGCATGAATTAAGTTGCAAGGAAGTGGTATTTAAACTTTCATAAGCTTATAACAGAACATGGTTATAATAGATGCCATTCTGACTACTTTGTTTATTTCAAGAGGCTAGATAATGGAGTATATATTATATTGTTATTGTATGTGGATGACATGCTTATTGTAGGGTCTAACATGTACGATATAAATTTTCTCAAAAGGAAACTAGCTAAACCATTTGCGATGAAGGATTTGCATGCTACGAAGCAAATTCTTGGTATGAGAATAGTAAGAGATAGGAAAATGGCAAGTTGACATTTCTCAAGGTGAGTACATAGAAAAGTTGTTGGAGAGGTTTAGATTGAAGAATGCAAAACTATCTAGTACACCTTTGTCCATCCATTTCAAACTAAGTAAGGATATATGTCCCAAGGCACATGAGGAGATAGAAGACATGTCTAAGGTTCCCTATTCACCAGCATTTGGCATCTTAATGTATGCAATGTTGTGCACAAGACTAGATATCACACATGCAGTGGGATTTGTCAGTAGGTATATGAACAATCTAGGTAAAGAGAATTGAAGGGAAGTAAATTGGATTCTCGGGTATTTGAGAGTTACCACTTCTCATGCATTATGTTTTGGAGGTTTTGACATTGTTATACAGTGGTATCATGATGTAGATATGGATGATGATAAAGACAGTAGGAGGAGCACCACATGATATGTTTTTACTATAGGTGGAACAACACTAAGTTTGATTTCAAAACTACAAAAGGTTGTTGCACTTTAAACAACAGAAGTAAAGTATGTTGCTGCTACAAAGGCTAGTAAATAGATGATTTGGTTGCAGAGATTTATGGAGGAATTGGGTAAGAAGTAGGAGAATAGTAAGTTGTATAGTGATAGCCATAAATTCATTCATATTGAAAAGAACTTAGCATTTCATTCGAACACTAAACATGATCCACCCAGCAGTTGGCCTTTTGTAGTTGACTTCGACAGGTTTAGTATCAAATTTGACAAGTCCAAGCCTCGACACAACCTTGACAGTTTCAACACATCAACATGCATCATCGACACCATCATCTCAACCAAACACCAACATCTCGACACGAATACAACATATTGTCTCTTTGTCTTCCAGTTGTCCATAACGGTTGAACTTCCAAGCCATTCCAACTTCTTTGTAACTAAACGTAATGCACAGACAACCCAAACATTATCAACACTCTATATAAACATGTACACAATTGTAATATACGAGCATAGTAATAAGAAAGTAATAGAAAAGTAATGAAACAATAGATTTTGGTTGGAAATATTGCATATTGTCCCTATGTTTGTTTTCTATGTGTGTAGTGCATTTTCTACTTTTCTTATTCTTAATATGCTTATGCCATAACAATACTCGATTGATTCAATCGAATTGTTGTCCCCATCGTGCACCTGGGCACCCGGATAATCGATTATGTATTTTGACCATCACCTTTTGAGTTTGTGACTGATAAATTCCATGTCAATCCCATAAGTGTGTTTTCCCAAATAGGCCATTAGCTACGAAAAGCAGTGCCACATCAAAAAGTACTTCATCTTCAAAAGGTTTAATGAAGTAGGTGAGTCTGCATTGTCGAGTGATTCTTAGTTCATTTCCATCCTTCATTAAACCGATATTATAAGGCTGAGGATGTGGAGTGGTAACAAGACCAAGTTTCTTCATGAGATCTCCAAAAACAAAGTTCTTTTTCCTACCATTATCATAATCATATGCAATGGGTTTATTTGAACCCATATCTATGTATGGAATAGGCTCTCTCGTTCCTTCTTGTCGACGATATTCGAGGCGATTGGAGTGGTTGATGTCGACATCAAAAGGGTCAAGGCTAATAGAATAGATTCTACTAGGGTTTTGTTGGACAAGTCAAAGGTCGACAATTTTTCCAAAAATGTCTTCTAAGTGTTACATTTAGACATATCTTGCCATGATGAATTGTTATAATCACAATATTTCAATGTAGGGGTTATTTTGTACATTCTCTTTTGTATTTATGAGAGTATTTTTTTCCATGGTCTGGATTTGGAGAGGTGGGAGAAGAAGGGTGTCTTGAGTTGTCAGAGTCAGTTGGTGACTTCTTGTTGGATGTTTGACCTATCATCTTGGTCGTGAAACATGGTTTTCCCTTCTATTTAGCTTCAATATTACTAGCATACTAAAATGCATTTGCAACCATACTGATAGTCAGAAAATCCATTTCTTGGTGAATGTACAGGGACAATCAATTGGTTTACTTTAGAACAAGCAATTTATCTACTTCTCAGATTCCAATAGTCTCCATGAGTCGATATAACTCCTTGGTTTAACTTTGCATGGACTTTTCTTTCCATTTCCTTCGCCACTGAAACTTCTTAAACTGTTATTCCATGTATTTGGGTGGGTATAACTCCTTTCGAATGTACTCAAAAAAATTATCCAATATATCTACGGGGTCTCCTTCTTTCTCCTTCTTTGTTAGTAGATTCTCCCAGCATCATTGTACAGGAGTCAAAATATTTAAGGATGCAATGGTGATCTTTCCTTATTCTAAGAGTTGATTGAAAAATTAATAGGATTCCAATTGTTTTACCCAATTATCTACATATTTCATGTCAATGTTTCCTTCAAGACTCGCTATGTCCAAGTTCATTTGCACTTTGAATGGATTGATTTTATCGGTAAGATCTCGTCGAGGATCCTCTTAATGTTGAGAAGAATCATGTGAGAATATCATTGAATTGGGAAAACATTTTGGTTCACTAATGAGCCAATTCCTTCTCTATAAGTTTCTATGTCTCATGAGTTGGATGTCTATTGCTTGTTTTTTCGGCCATCTTTGATCTAGTGGTGCGAGTAGATGGATACTATGAAATAGAAGGTAGTGTCTTCTTGGATTGTTGATTTTGTGAGCATGTGTGTACATGAATAAGTTAAGTAACTTCGATAGAAGTGTCTACACACAAATTAAGCACGAGTAAGCTCTAAATCTACTATGATACCAATGATCTAGGTGCTCAGTTAAATGAAGGGGACAAACGTTCGATTGAATGAATTGAGTACTGTTATGGAATAATCATATTAAGAATAAGAAAAGCATGAAATACACTACACACACAAAAAATATGCACATGGACAATATGCAAGATTTCAAACCAAACTATGTTGTTTCATTACTATTCTATTACATGCTTAATACTGTGCTTGTACATTACAATAGTGTAGATGTTTATATAGAGTTCTGAGAATGCTTGGGTTTCCTTCCCATTACATTCAATTACAAAGAAGTTGCAACAATTCAGAAGTTCAACCATTAGAGACGACTCAAATATAGAGAAACAATCTTTTGTAGTTGTGTTGAGATTTTGGTGTCATGTCGAGATGATAATGTTGACGATTCATGTTGAGGTGTTGAACCTATCGAGGTTGTGTTGAGGCTCAGACTTGTCAAAGTTGATATTGAACCTGTCTAAGTCGATAAACAAGGACAAGTGCTCAGTGGATCAAAACATATATAGCTCAAGTACCATTTCATAACATCTCTTCTAGAAGATGAACCACTAAAGTTTATAAATAGAGATGATTTTAGAAATGAGCTTAGAGACCAGATTACATAATGCAATTGGTATAAAATCTACAAAGGTTGGCTTATTACATTTAGGAACCAGAGTGAGAAAAGTAGAGTTGACAAACCTAGGGAAAAAACCTTCAATTCTAGAGAATTTCACCATAGCAAGTGTTGGAATATATTAAACCGACTCATAACTTAGGATAAAATAATTAATCATTATTTAATTGATTATTCACCCACTAGCTTAATTAGTTGTCATCCACTTGCACCTTAAAGTAAATACATGCCATCTATATCCCAGGAATACTTTATTTCTAAATCTGGGTTGATCTTAACCACCTTTTGACCATCCAAAAATAGTATACAACACATTACAACATATTCTTATTTATTATGCCACTTTCCATCTTTTCTGCGAATAAGATAAAATCTAGTCAACTAGGAAACTGGAGGCTTTTGTTTCCAACCCATCCTCCATTAGTTTTTCTCCATTTTCTAGGATTAGCATGTTTTTCCATCTCCCTTGACAAATCAGTCATGCTTTTTCCAATTCGTGAGGTCCTTGATATATTTGGGAAGTGCTTTAGCCACATATGGGGGTTTTATATATTTTGGTAAGTCAGCTTGTTTGAGATTTATGAGTTGTCTCCATACAACTCGATTTTCCTATGAGGGATGTACTATTTATGTACACTATTGTTCATCATTACTCAATGGAAGGATACACACCAATATTCATCTCTTCATTCATGTGATTCAATCTCTTTTCTTCTCTCTATTTTTCCTGTGTATGCTTGTGATAATTCTTAGTAGCAATATCTATTTCATATGCTTCTTCTTAGAATCATTGCTCATCGCATTGATCTATTATTTCTAAATGGTATCAAATATACAGGGAGCACAACCTTTCTATATTCTACATGGTATCAGAGCATCAAGGTTGATCAAGTTCTACAGAGTTGAGGAGCACATCCAGTCTCCTATCCCTCTCTGAAGAAGAGATTGTCTAGCTTACACGATTTTATCCTAGTTTTTTTTTGTAGGTTGGAGAGAGTATCTCCTAGATAATATCAACAACTTCAATATGGATTCAAAATATGCTCTACTATCTCCTTTGAACTATGTTGATTAGAATCCAAAGATGAGCGCATACTTGAAGAGGCAGTGTCTCTTTGATGTCTACATTGGTGGATTAAGTGAACCTAAGTCTTATGAAGGGAAGATTGATTGGATAAATAATTGTGATATATCCTGTGGAATTATGTGTTTGGGAATGTCTCCAAATATATATAATCTCATAGACTCTGTTGAGTATCCATTTGAGCTTTGGAAGAATTTGGATGAAGCTTTTGGTTTCCAGGAAATAGAAGATGAAGCATGGAATGAACCGAGCATCTACTCTTGTTCTATCTCTAAATATTTCTTGGCCTCTACTTCTCTGATAAATTTGATCATGATGAAGAATTTTCTCATACAGTTCATGTTGTTTCTTCCATCCTTGATTCAAATGCTTCCTCCTTCAATGAAGAAGCAAATATTGAAGAGCCATCTTTTTCTATGTCTCTTGAAGGGGATTTTTATTCTTGTGATACTAATGATGAAAAAGAAGTAAAATATGGAGATATTGTTGATATTTATGATTATACTATCACCCATTCACTATTCTCAAAATATCCTATCTTATATTCTAATATCTATGTGCCATATCCTTCACACTTTGTGCATACCTCTCTCATTGATGGTGCGCAACCCAGTGATTTCCAGGATGTTTGCTTAGCCAAATCAAGCCTTATTTGTGTCATACCACTTACCTTACTTTATCTCATGTGATTCAGCATAAAATACCTTGTTCTTGGCCTCAATACTCAAAACCTCCTTGAATATTGTGGACATCTCATTCTTTCCTCCCTTCATACAGAGGATTCATTCCCAATGTATTCCCATGAGTCTATTGATATGTTTATATGTGATCCTTTGGATTATGATTTAGAATCATATTTTCAGGTTTATACACATATCATACCACCATCCATACCATATAACATACCTCTGAATAATCCTAATACTATACAAATCCCAAGTTCACTAGTTGATCCATCATTGGTCTCTTATGCAGTGATATTTATCTTACATGGTTTGAAGTCTTTCCTGTATTTCAGTGGCTGGTTATCCATGACCTTAGTCATATATGGACTGATATTAAACATTTTTGGATCTATTCTAAACACTTATGGTTCAGATATTATGCCCATCCATCATTCATATTTTTACACTAATGAGTTTTCCCTAGTTGCTCATAATTTTCCTAGTCTAGCCCTATATCCTCATGGAGCCACTAATGCCTTTGTCTTTTATGTTCCATATGCTAATATTTATAATATATCATAGTTTTATTGGCCTCATATCAGATCTATAAATGTGCTACATCATATTGGAAGAATGACATGTGATTCACATCACAATTTTGCAGCTATTCTTGGGTGTGAAATAAATTGTCTTATTTTTTGTACTCTTTGGGAAGGACTATGCACAGATCTCTTTTCCATGTCAGATTATGTTTTTACACCATAGTTTGACAGCATCAAGAAGCATTCATATAATTCTCCTACTTCATCAGATGCTGAGATACAAGGAGTCTCTCCTCTTCGTTCTTGCAGGTTCTACACTCCAGCGCATGATCATGAAGTTCATGATTTATTCGACAAGTCTTCCATCCAGAATAAGTTCAATCAGCTCATTCAAGTGAAGATAATGATATTTTAAATACATATTATTTCAAAATTTCATGCCTTGTCCTTTCTTGAGGGAGTATTTTCTCCATGTGGTTTTGCCTCTTTCCTCACTTTTTTGTACATAATAATTGTTAAAGGGTGGTCATAGCCTTGTTGCTGGGCCCTATATGCATCTATATTTTTTGTCATACCATCATAAATTCATACTTATAGGGGGGTGTTGGAATATATTAAACCCACTCATAACTTAGGATAAAATAATTAATCATTATTTGATTAATTATTCACCCACTAGCTTAATTAGTTGGACTCCACTTGCACCTTAAAATTAATACATGCCATCTATATCCCAAGAATGATTTATTTCTAAATATGGGTTGATATTTACCACCTTTTGACCATCCATAAATAATATACAGCACATTACAGCATATTCTACTTTATTATGCTTTTCCATCTTTTATGTGGATAAGATAAAAGCTAGTCAACTAGGAAACTGCCAGCTTTTGTTTCCAACCCATCCTCCATTAGTTTTTCTCCATTTTATAGGATTAGTATATTTTTCCATATTCCTTGAAAACTCAATCCTCCCTTTTCAAATTCTTGAGTTCCTTGATAGATTTGGGAAGTGCTTTATCCACCTATGGGGGTTTGCTATATTTTGGTAAGTCAGCATTTTTGAGCTTTATGATTTGTCTCCATACAACTTTATTTTTCTATGAGGGATGCACTATTTATGTAAGCTATTATTCATCATTATTCAATAGAAGGATAAACACCAATATTCATCTCTTCATTCATGTGATTCAGTCTCTTTTCTTCTCTCTATTTTTCATGTGTATGCTTGTGAGAATTCTTAGTAGCAAGATCTATTTCTTGTGCTTCTTCTTAGGATCATTACTCATAGCATTGATCTATTATTTATACACGGTATCAGATCTATAGGGAGCACAGCCTTGCCATATTATACAGTGTATTAGAGCAGTGGAGTTGATCAAGTTCTGCAGAGTTGAGGAGCACATCCAGTCTCTTATCCCTCTCTGAATAAGAGCTTGTCTAGCTTACAAGATTTTCTCCTAGTTTTTTTTGCAGGTTACAGAGAGTATCTCCTAGAGCATATCAACAAATTCAATATGGATTCAAAATTTCCTCTACTATCTCCTTTCAACTATGCTGATTGGAAGCCAAAGATGAGCACATACTTGAAGAGGAAATGTCTCTTGGATGTCTCCATTGGTGCATTGAGTGAACCTAAGTGTTATGAAGAGAATATTGATTGGATAAATAATTGTTATATATCTTATGGAATTGTGTGTTTCGTAATGTATCCAAATATATATCATCTCATAAATTCTACTGAGTATCCATTTGAGCTTTGGAAGAATTTGGACAAAGCTTTTGGTTTGCAAGAAATAGAAGATGAAGCATGGAGCAAACCCAACATCTCCTCTTGTTCTCTCTCTCTCAAGATTTCTTGGCCTATACATTTTGTGATGAATTTCATCGTGATGAAGAATTTTCTCACATAGTTCATGTTTCTTCTGCCCTCCTTGATTTGAATGCTTCCTCCTTCAATGAAAAAGAAAATATTGAAGATCCATCCTTTTCTGTGTCTCTTGAAGGTGATTTTTCTTCTTGCGATACTAATGACGAAAAAGAAGTAACATATGGAACTTCTGTTGATATTGATGATGATAGTATCACCCATTCATTGTTCTCAAAATCTCCTATCTTAGATTCTGAGATCTATGTGCCAGATCCTTCACACTTTGTGCATACCTCTCTCATTGATTCTATGCAACCTAGTGATTTCCAGGATGTTTTTGTAGCCAAATGAAGCCTTATTTGTGTCATACCACTTACCTTAATTTATCTCATGTGCTTCATCATCTCCTCCTTTTTTCTTGGCATCAATATTCAGAACATCCTTGAATATTATGAGCATCTCATTCTTTCCGCCTTTCATATAGAGGATTCATTACCAGTGTATTCCCATGAGTCTATTGATATGCTTATGTGTGATCATTTGGATTCTAATTTAGAATCATATTTGCAGGTTGATAAAGATATCATACCACCATCCATACCATCTACCATACCTATGAATAATATTAAAACTGATTCATATTTATGTAGGAACGCAACATAATATACAAATAACCATAAAAACAAAGATGTAGCAAAAATAACACTTCATTTCATTAATCAAAGAACTGAAACTTGTTTACATACATAATGGAAATAAACTAGTTAGAGTGCTAGTAGCTTATTTCTGAGAAGAGATGTGGCGATTACGTGCATGTGAACTATCTCTTACAATGAGGCTCAAAGGCCTATATATTATTGAGAAACAATGGAAACTCTACGCATCCAAAAACCTAACCCTAGGAGGTGAAACGCCAGAATAGGGGCCCCATTGGTAACTTGGTACATCAATTTCCCGGGGTCATAACTTTAGCATACTACCTCCATTTGACGCGTAACTTGGTACATCAATTTCCTGGGGTCATAACTTTAGCATACTACCTCCATTTGACGCGCATGATACATTGTTAGAAATATCCATTCAAGGAATACATCCATAAACAACAAATATCAAGTCCAGAATGGACTCATATTTACTCGACTATTCGATGCTGAAAAAACATTTTGGGCCTCAAAACGGCTCCGGAAGTTTGAAACTGCCGAAAATAGTAAAGTGTGCTACAATTAAGGAAACTAGAAAACTGAAAGAAATAATGATGGGGGTCCCAGTGGAATATGTGGGTGGCCACCAATATCCTCATGGATCAAAGACTATACAAATCCCAAATTCACTAGTTGATTACTCATTGGTCTCTTTTGCAGTGATATTTATCTTACATGGTTTGAAGTCTTTCCTATCTTTCAATGGCTGGTTATCCATGAAATTAGTCATATTTGGACTAGTATTAGACATGTTTGTATCTATTCTATACACTTATGGTTCAGATCTTATGCCCATCCATCACTCATATTTTTACACCTATCAATTTTCCCCAGTTGCTCATAATTTTCCTAGTCTAGCCCTGTATCCTTATGGAGCCACTGAAGCCTTTGTATTTGTTGTTCCATATGCTAATATTTATGATATATCATAGTTTTATCAGCCTCATATTAGATCTATACAGGTTCTACATCATATTGGAATATTGACATGTGATTCACATCACAATTTTGCAGTTATTCAGGGAATTGGGTGTGAAATAAATTGTCTTATTTTTTGTACTCTTTGGGAAGGAGTATGCATGGATATATTTTCCATTTCAGATTATGTTTTCATATCATAGTTTGACAACATGAAGAAGCATTCAGATAATGCTCCTACTTCATCAGATGATGAGATACAAGGAGTCTCTCCTCTTCCTTCTTGCAGGTTCTACACTCCAGCACATTATCATGGAGTTCATGATTTATTCAACAAGTCTTCCATCCAAAAGTAGTTCACTCAGCTCATTCAAGTGAAGAGAAGGATATGTTGAAGACATATTATTTCAAAATTTTGTTCCTTGTCCTTTCTTGAGGGAGGATTTTCCCCATGTGGTTTTTCCTCTTTCCTCACTTTTTTGGACATAATAATTGTTAAAGGGTGTCCATAGCCTTGTTGTTGGGACCTATATGCATATTTTTTTTTTCATACAATCATAAAGTAAGACTTATAGGGGGGTGTCGGAATATATTAAACCCACTCATAACTTAGGATAAAATAATTACTCATTATTTGATTAATTATTCACCCACTAGCTTAATTAGTTGGCCCCTACTTGAACCTTAAAGTCAATACATGCCATCTATATCCTAGGAATTCTTTATTTCTAAATCTGGGTTGATCTTGACCACCTTTTTACAATCCAGAAATAGTATACAACACATTACAATATATTCTGCTTTATTATGCTTTTCCATGTTTTCTGTGGATAAGATAAAAGCTAGTCAACTAGGAAACTGACAGCTTTTGTTTCCAACCCATCCTCCATTATTTTTTCTCCATTTTCTAGGATTAGCATGTTTTTCCATCTCCCTTGACAACTCACTCATGATTTTTCAAATTGGTGAGGTCGTTGATAGATTTTGGAAATGCTTTAGCCACATATGGGGGTTTGTTATATTTTGGTAAGTCAACCTTTTTGAGCTTTATGAGTTGTCTCCGTACAACTAGATTTTCCTATGAGGGATGCACTATTTATGTACACTATTATTCATCATTATTCAATGGAAGGATACACACCAATATTCATCTCTTCATTCATGTGATTCAGTCTCTTTTCTTCTCTCTATTTTTCCTATGTATGCTTGTGAGAATTCTTAGTAGCAAGATCTATTTCATGTGCTTCTTCTTAGCATCATTTCTCATAGAATTGATCTATTATTTCTACATGGTATCAGATCTACAAGGATCACAACCTTTCCATATTCTACATTGTATCAGAGCAACAAGGTTGATCAAGTTCTATAGAGTCAAGGAGCGCATCCAGTCTCCTATCCCTCTCTGAAGAAGAGCTTGTCTAGCTTACAATATTTTCTCCTAGTTTTGTTTTGTAGGTTGCATAGAGTATCTCCTAGAGCATATCAACAAATTTAATATGGATTCAAAAGTTCCTCTACTATCTCCTTTCAACTATGCTGATTGGAAGCCAAAGATGAGCACACACTTGAAGAGGCAATGTCTCTTTGATGTCTTCATCGGTGCATTGAGTGAACCTAAGTCTTAAGAAGAGAGGATTGATTGGATAAATAATTTTTATAGAGCTTATGGAATTATGTATTTGGAAATGTCTCCAAATATATATCATCTCATAGATTCTACTGAGTATCCATTTGAGCTTTGGAAGAATTTGGAGAAAGCTTTTGGTTTGCAGGAAATAGAAGATGAAGCATGGAGTGAACCCAACATGTCCTCTTGTTCTCTCTCCCAATATTTCTTGGCCTCTACATTCTCTGATGAATTTGATCATGATGAATAATTTTCTCATACAGTTCATGTTTCTTCTGCCCTCCTTGATTCGAATGCTTCCTCCTTCAATGAAGAAGCAAATATTGAAGAGCCATCTTTTATTTGTGTCTCTTGAAGGTGATTTTTCTTCTTGTGATACTAATGATGAAAAAGAAGTAACATATGGAGCTGTTGTTGATATTGATGATGATACTATCACCCATTCATTTTTCTCAAAATATCCTATCTTATATTTTGAGATATATTTTCCAGATCCTTCACACTTTATGCATACCTCTCTCATTGATGGTGCGCAACCCAGTGATTTCTAGGATGTTTTCTTAGCCAAATCAATCCTTATTTGTGTCATACCACTTACCTTACTTTATCTCATGTTCTTCATCATCTTCTCCTTTGTTATTGGCATCAATACTCATAACCTCCTTGAAGATTGTGAACATCTCATTCTTTCCTCCTTTCATATAGAGGATTCATTACCAGTGCATTCCCATGAGTCTATTGATATGACTATATGTGATCATTTGGATTCTAATTTAGAAGTATATTTTTAGGTTGATACACATATCATACCACCATCCATACCATCTACCGTACCTATGAATAATCCTAAGACTATACAAATCCCAAGTTCACTAGTTGATTCCTCATTGATCTCTTATGCAGTGATATTTATCTTACATGGTTTGAAGTCTTTCCTACATTTCAGTGGATGGTTATCCATGACCTTAGTCATATTTGGACTGATATTAAACATGTTTGGATATGTTCTAAACACTTAAGGTTTAGATCTTATGCCCATCCGTCATTCATATATTTACACCTATCAATTTTCCCTAGTTGCTCATAATTTTCCTAGTCTATCCCTATATCCTCATGGAGCCACTGAAGCCTTTGTCTTTACTGTTCCATATGCTAATATTTCTGGTATATCATAGTTTTATCAACCTCATATCAGATCTATATAGGTGCTACATCAGATTGGAATATTGACATGTGATTCACATCACAAATATGCAGCTATTCAAGGAATTGAGTGTGAAACAAATTGTCTTATTTTCTGTACTCTTTGGTAAGGAGTATGCACAGATCTCTTTTCCATTTCAGATTATGTTTGCAGATCAGAGTTTGACAACATCAAGAATCATTCAGATAATTCCCCTACTTCATTAGATGATGATATACAAGGGGTCTCTCCTCTTCCTTCTTTCAGGTTCTACACTCCAGCGCATGATCATGGAGTTCATGATTTCTTCAACAAGTCTTCCATCTAGAAGTAGTTCACTCAGCTCATTCAAGTGAATATAAGGATATGTTGAAAACATATTATTTCAAAATTTTGTGCCTTGTCCTTTCTTGAGGGAGGATTTTCCCCATGTGGTTTCGTCTCTTTCCTCGCTTTTTTGGACATAATAACTGTTAAAGGGTGACCATAGAATTCTTGCTGGGTCCTCTATGCATCTATATTTTTTGTCATACCATCATAAAGTCATACTTATAGGGGGGTGTTGGAATATATTAAATCCACTCATAAGTTAGGATAAAATAATTAATCATTATTGATTAATTATTCACCCACTAGCTTAATTAGTTGGCATCCACTTGCACCTTAAAGTCAATACATGCCGTATATATCCCAAGAATGATTTATTTCTAAATCTAGGTTGATCTTGACCACCTTTTGACCATCTAGAAATAGTATACAGCACATTACATTAGATTCTGCTTTATTCTGCTTTTCCATCTTTTCTGTGGATAAGATAAAAGCTAGCCAACTAGGAAACTAACAACTTTTGTTTCCAACCCATCCTCCATTATTTTTTCTCCATTTTCTAGGATTAGAATGTTTTTCCATCTCCCTTTACAACTCACTCATGCTTTTTCCAATTTGTGAGTTCCTTGATAGATTTGGGAAATTCTTTAGCCACCTATGGGGGTTTGCTATATTTTGGTAAGTCGTCCTTTTTGAGCTTTATGAGTTGTCTCCATACAACTTGATTTTCCTATTAGGGATTTAATATTTATATACACTATTATTCATCATTATTAAATGGAAGGATACACACCAATATTAATCTCTTCATTCATGTGATTCAGTCTCTTTTCTTCTCTGTTTTTCCTGTGTATGCTTGTGAGAATTCTTAGTAGCAAGATATATTTCCTATGCTTATTATTAGCATCATTTATCATAGCATTTATATATTATTTCTACAATAATAAATTCTTCTCCCATGATAAAAAAAAAATCAAAGAAAGATATCGAAATTCCACCCATTGGGGCCCTAACTTTTCTGCTTTTTGAAAAACTACAAAGCATCCTCAATTTCTTTCAAAGTCACCTCCTCTCCCATCTTTTCCATTTCATCTGAATAAAAAAAATAAGGAAATAACTTCATAGTTTTTAACTGGGCTTCGATAGAACAATTACGATTATCCTTATAGATCTCGCCAAAGTAATACATTGAATATTCATTAAGTTGAGGTTGTTCCTTCACTACATTGTCGTTTTCATCCAATAATTCTGAGATTGAATTGGAATTTCTTCTATGAGAAGCGCAAGAATGGAAAAATATGGTATTATTGTCTCCTAACTTCATCCAAAGGGCTCTGACCTTTAGCCTCAAATCCTTTACAACCTCTTTGAGAACAAGTCCCTTTTATTCTCAAGATCTTTAGATAATAAAAGATCCTCCTCTAAAACAATATGATCCCACTCCTTGGAAAGCAAGCTCTTTATTTGATCCTCAAGAATAGATAATTCTTATTTATCTTTAATCTTTGTAAACTTTATCCATTTAGTCACTTCCTCTATAAGGACTATTGAATGGGAAATTCTGGGTAGGAGTGATTCCTTGCTGTTGTAAAAAAAGAGGCCAGGTGATCAGAAATTTTGTTCTTTCCCACCGAGGTTTTGAAATGATGGAAGGACTGAACAAGAGGCTCCTTAATTAAAAATATGTTCATTCTTTTTTTAATTCCTTCCTTACCAATCCTATGATTAGTCGAGGTATGCTATAAAACCTGAGGAATGATACCAATAAGATCAAACTTTTTCATGAGAGTTGTAAACAAATCAGCCAACAAGTTGAGGTTTTCCTTTGACCCCCAAATTTCTGCAGAATAGGTAGTGAAATTTAGGTCTCCAACCAAAATAAGATTATTAATATCTAAGAAATCGTAATGAGAAAGGGAGACCCAAAAAAATTTCTCCATTTTTTTAGAGAGCATACATATTAAGGAAAGAAACATCTTTTTCGACAAACCCTAGGTTCCCCTCCAATAAAATCCCCCAATAAGTTTTAAAAGGCTTAATATTAGCAAGCTAGAATTCCAACAAGAACACAGACCTCCCGAAAAACCAAGAGCCTTGAAAGTAGCAACTTCCCAACCTACAACGAAATTGCCTAGAGTTCTAAAGAATCAAGGGACATTATCAGGGCACATTGTTTCTTCTTAGAAAAAGTACATTGTTTCTTCCCAGAAAATAATGTTAGGGCTAGCATAAAAGGTGTAATAAATGATAGGGATAGAATAAAAGGTGTAATAAGAGCATGTAAGGATGATAAGTTTATTTATATATTCCATATATAAACAAGAGCCATGAAGTGGCAATGTCCCCGACATTGCTACCTACATTTGCAAAATCGCATAAAGCCTCAAAACATTATATACATAATTATAAGGTTATAATTCTATATTTTATATAAATAAATAGAATATAAATATACAAGCATAAAATGAGGTTTGATAATTGTAAATCAAAAAAAAATTATACATTGTCAAAAGTTCCCAAAAGTATAAAATGGTATTTGTATAATTGTTTCTGATGATGCAAAAGTATCTAGTAAATACTATGTAGAAAATTCAATTAAAAAATATTGAAAACTTATTTATATGGTCAATTTTAAAATAAGATAATGTGTCCAAGGAGTGGTCTAGGATCAAGTTCCTTAATAGAATCTTTGTTTACCTCCCAAAGTCGTGCATGATCCTCTGCCAAGAGAAGCCCCTATTTGGAAAGAAAATTAGTTTGATTGTTATGCTCATGATAGATGTAACTGAAGGAGATATTGTCAAAGATCGAAATAAATATACAAATATCATCATAGATAGGCCTAAGATCCATATTCTTTGGGGCATTTTTGTTGTAGAGCTAGTCAATCACCATGAGAGAATCCCTAAAGACCTGTAAAACCTTAACCTAGAAGTGGATAGACAAGTTCAAGGTCATGTACAACATGAGTGAGCCTAATGGTTAAAAGCATGTGTTTCCTCTTAGGAGGTCACAAGTTCAAATCGGGTCCCTTATCCCATAAACAAGGGGGTTTCATACACCAAATTGGTGTCTCCCTTGACAGTGACCTTAAAAATATACTACTACGATGACTACGATATTTTCTATAAGAAAATTTGATAGAATAAATTTTTAGTGATAATATACAATGTTATTCTATATATTATTTATATTACCAATTGCTATTATTTATATTTATATAACCAACTCAAATGGATCTCCCCTCCATTCAAAAAATTTACCTAAAAGAAAATGAATGGGAATAAGACAATATGCAAAACTTTTAGTTGTTTTTTACTCATTGCCTTTTTAAGTTCCTTGTGTGTAAAGTACAAGGAAATTGTGTTAAGTTCTTGTATTGCCTCAAATATATAAGATGATTATTAATTTTTCCCATTGTTTTTTCTAATTTCCTTTTTTAGTTCCTTGTGTGTAAAGTACAGAAAAACTTATGTTTAACTTATTTTATTTCGTCAAATATTTAAGATAATTATTAATTTATTTCCTAAACGCTTGTGAGATATTATATTCTTAGTGACCCACCATTTTGTCATTATTCATTACACTATGTTCTTCTCAATTAATTTGTCATTATTCAACATACTATGTTCTTCTCAATTAACTGGGTTGTTGTATTTAATATCCAAGCACATACATAGATGCATTTCCCCTCTTATCTTGAGTATGGCCAGCAGCTGCTTATGCGCATGCGGTAATGTTCCACAAACAAAGCAATAAAATGAGAGTTGGGTCGTCAATTTTAACGATGACTAAACCAAGAAAAAATATTCGTAAACTGCTAGGATACACGATCGATTCTTGTGGACTATTCTGATTTAAGATCATCCCAAGAGTATTATTATTGGAGAGGGAAACACCAACAATATAGTCAAAACTGTGAAGGAAAAACGCCAACAAGACAAATTGCGTGAGAGACCCAAAAGTCATCGATGTATGAGGGTTTTACTTATCTATTCTCATGAAAACTCCCAAACGAGCCCCTATGGGGAGAGCGACTACATAGGGAATGGGAAGCCTACATAGCACATTGTAGGAGCGGCCAAGACTCGAGCATGGTACACCAAAGATACCAATGTTTCCATACTTGGAAGCTATTGTCGCTGGCCACAAATTAGCCGAAGGCTATAGCCTTACACCAAACAATAGAGCTCACACACAAGCCCATGAGAGAGAATGCCTCTTTGTTCTCTGTAAATGTTATGCCCAAGTCTGGATGCAGGGAAAAGAAAGGAATGGAGGGGTGCAAAGCAAAGGCCGCACCCGTAAAAAACATTTCAAGCACCGGGTAAAAAAAATAACCCCATTACGGTTCGAATGGTGGTTACCAATTCTAGACAAGAACCACAAGTGCAAATTTTTACCAAGAATCCTCCACCTTGCACTTACATTCTATAATATTCAAGTAACATATCTCATCTACACAAATAGATGAAGTGAAATATCAAACAATAATCTAAGAATATGAAACCTAAATCATGCCTTTCTTCAAGTTATAATTAAAAGTAAAAAATAAGACAACAAATAGGAATTTATCTTACCAAATGATCCATTAAACATCTTAGCAACAAAATTGTTGATTCAAAGAGTTAATTGCAATGGATTTAAAGAACTTTTCCATAAACTGTATGAACTAGAACTCAGGAGATGAACATGACCAAGTATTAAGTCAAATCCCAATAAGAAATCCATCGTGATTTTTTACAGTGGATGAGAAGTGGTAATTGGAATTTAAAAAAGATAAGAGAATCTCGCTAAACAACATAAATCAATATTCTCTCTACAATCAAGCAACCACACCCAAAATATTCATTGTGATTAGAGGAAATTTCAACTCAAAATGGGCCTTTTAACTCTAATTCAAATTCCATGTCATCATGTGTTATCCAACTAAATTGATTTAAATTTGAAATACCGTATAGGTCTTAAACACTTTTTTAATATAAATTTGGGGATAGGTATCATAAAAAAAACTACTTTTTTGTTCGTGTTTTCGAGATATCTTCCTGTATTTTTACTCAAATTTCAATCGAGAGAGCTCGTTGGATGCGGAATTAAATTCCGCATCCAGCAAGTACCCAATTGTCATACTTTTGACGGACCCCGCTATGGCAAAAACAATAAATACCTGAAAAATACATCATCATCACGTTTTTTTAGGTATTTCTTGTTTTTGGGGTAGCGGGGTCCATCAAAAGTATGCCAAGTGGGTACTCGTTGGATGTGGAATTGGATTTTGCATGCAACGAGCTCTCCCGATCAAAATTTGAGTAAAAACACAGGGAGATATGTCGAAAATACAAACAAAAAAGTAGTTTTTTTCTTTTCTTCCTCCAAAATTAATAAATATTATTTTATTATTTTAACTATTATTTATTAATTTTTTTTAGGAGGCCCATTTTGAGTTGAAACTTCCCCTAATGAAACTAGTACCCAAAGGAGAAACCAGGTAGAATTTCTTCGCCATACAAAACAGTAGCCGATTTTTCCATAGGAAGATCAAAGAAATCCACCACATAACTAATGCAAAACTTAGCTAAATGGTGGCCCCGATGAAGTTGAGTGAATCTAGTGAATCCAAGTCAGGGGGGATTAGCGTAGCTGTCGAACCACACCCGAGTATGTAATGTTTGGTAATGAGGAAATTTCATGGTTGTATTGGCTTATTACTTGTGACTATGAGAATACTTGTAACCTTGATCGACCACATACAATTCTAAGGGCTTTGACAATGTTGAAGGAATGGAAAAAGCAGAGGCCTTCACCATGGTGAGGAAATGAAAGAAAATGAATTGAAACCTTAACATCAAGGAATCAAGAGTATATATCATTAAGGAGAGGAAATCAAGGGCCAAATAAAAGATTCAAGTCAATATTACTTGGAGTTGTTCTTTTCATAACTCATGTGCATTAGGAACGCATGAAATATTTTAATGGGGTTATTAATACATGAATTACTTTGTTGGGATAAGTGTCGAACTTGATAAGACAAGCTCATTACATAGATGTTCCTATTCAAAATTAGGTTTGGGATAACCATTGTAATATCTAGGACTTAAATAATGGGATTAGTAATTTTACTCTAGAACTTGGTCAAAATGTTTGGACTAAAATAACGGGGTTAGTAATGTTACACTAGAACTAGGTAACATTAGAACTACGTCAAGGAGTTTTATTTCCATGATATTTTTACGTATTTATAACACGAAATTTTGCTGAAACCATAAAGATATGATATTTTTATCTGTTTATAACACGAACTTTTGATGAAACCATAAATATATATGGAAGTGCATTTTTTTTATAATCTCTTATTTCAAAATACAAATTTTTTTATCATTTAACTTCTAATGGATTTGAAAAATGATATGCTATCCTGGTAGAGATCTAGCCAAGTGGACAAATCCATATTGCTTCAATTCATAATAGAGTTACATTGTTTATCCAAGAGATATATGGCATAGCTCCATACTTATATCTCTGTTAAATAGATTTCCAACACATTTTGGAGTGCATACTAGAATAATATTGGGTTGTTCCGTGCGAAATATACTGTGAAGTGGTGCTCGAAATCTAACCTACTAAGAAGTAGCAGTGACAATGTGTCGGAATGGAGAGTCGTGATCCAATGCTAAATGTTTCTGTAAATGGTATTGATACCATATAGTTTCAGTAGTCTAAAAATTAGTTACCATGGTACTACTTGTCTTCAGAGATGAGAAAGTTGTATTGGTTTCCCATTAAGTGTTCGTGATTTTCATTACACTAGTACTTATGGCCAAAAATAAAGAAACTAAAAAATTCTAACAACCACAAAATTACAGAAGTCCAATGCACAAACCTTTTCATCAATGGATCCGTTCACAACAATATCCATTGCATTGCATTGAATAACTCACGTTCTGCCATTATCAGAATACACTTTTGCAATTATCAGAATACCCTTTTGCAAATATGACAATAACCTTTCTTCAACTTTCTTTATTGCATTCAACTGCTTCTTCTATGATTGGTGGGATACCACCTTGAATTTCTTTTTACGCTTACATTAAACAAACTTTGTGAGTCGTGACAATCACAGCTGGGTCTTTCAGAATCTAAGAAAGAAAGACAAGAAGAAGAGCATAATGGAAAGAATTACAGTGTCTCAATCTACTAATAAGATAATTGAGATGATATATATGCATGGCACTTTTGGGTCGACCTTGTGGCCAAACCCCCTATGGTGGCAAATGTTAAACCCTTGCATTCCTTTGTCCAACCTCCAACCTACAACCAAAGAGAAAAACCAAAAGATTTAGACGATTCATATCTCAGCTACTAATGTTTTACTGTATCTACTAGTGAATCCGATCTTCAAATACTAATTATAATCATGGGGGAATGTTGAACCTGTTTATGGGAGTACCATGGATACCAAGGAATTTTTACCGGACTTGACTAAGACGAGCGAGTGAATATCTGGTTGCGGTTACCGTATCGGGTTACCGAAACTACAAAGTCAACACCACCAAGGCAATAATATATACACATCATTTCCCAGTTCACAATTTCATCAAGGAATGTATGAAATAAATTAGGAAAAAATTTATGAACATGTAAACCCAAATTTTAAGGCTCGCATTGGACATGAGCTCTTTGTAAATTGGCACGACGGAGAAATCCTGGTCCTTCTAATTGCCAATGAGGACATTAGAATTTGAAATGTTATCAGGTTTACATGGATCACGTTTAAACAAATGTTTCAGAGAAAGAAAAATTTTACACTTAATATATTTACTCATAATTATCATTTTAAAACAATAAACATATAACAACTCGAAGAGATTAAACAAACTCGTATGGAACACAAGACTTTCTTATATATAGAAAAGTTGAAACACAAGACTTTCTTATATATAGAAAAGTTGAAAAAAAATTGCATTTGCAAAATCTCGATTAGAATTAAACAAACTCTATGAAACACAGAGCTTTCTTACATATAAAAAGTTGAAAAGATTTTGCATTTAAAAAACTCAATTAAAATTGATAAACTTTATTAAATTGATTTGAATATATAATTTACAAGAATATGTAAGTTACAGTTTTATAATTGTAAATATATAATTTACCACTATATATTACAGAATATATAAACTTCACTAAATTGATTTGAATATATAATTTACCAGAATATGTAAGTTATAGTTTTATAATTTTAAATATATAATTTACTATTATATATTACTAAATATATAAACTTCACTAAATTAATTGGAATTGATTTGAATATATAATTTACCAAAATATGTAAGTTATAATTTTATAATTTTAAATATATAATTTACTACTATATATTACTGAATATATAAACTTCACTAAATTAATTTGAATATATAATTTACCAATATATTATTACTCAAATATGTAAATTACAGTTTTATAATTTTAAATATATAATTTACTATGTAAGTTATAGTTTTATAATAACAAAATTGAATTAGTTTGAATGATCTTAATCATAATTTTATTTCACATTTATGATTAAAATCAGATTCTCATTATGCGGATTTTCATTTATCCATAGGATTTGGTTAATAGCTTTAACCAATTCCTAAAAATAAGTAAAATATTCATTAAAATAATTTAAGTTTAAAAATAAGTAAAATGCCCATAAAAAAATTAATATTGTTTAAACTTGAACACAATTCAAAAGCCATAAAACTTTCAATTTATTTCTATCAAATTCATTTCAAATTGATATTATCAAACTCTCTATGCTTTCTCAATATTGATAACTCCAAAATAAAATTAACTTAAAGTGATAGCTCAAGAATCAAAATTAACCTAAAGTGATTATTTTACCAAAATTTAAATGGGTAATGACCGGCATAGCTCTAGAGTAAGACACAATTCCCTATGTTTGAGGAAACATTATAAACGAGTTGAAAGAAAAACCAATGAATTTTGAGTTGAAGAGAAGAAACCTAATTGAGATCAACGTCTATTTAGTGCGCTAATGAATGGTATCTAACTAAGTAAATAAATCTAATTACAAGTGCTTTTGTCTCCATAATCCTTTAAATTTGAGCTATTTATTGTATAAAAAAATCCCACACTCCAGAAAAAAGAAAATTGGCCATTGCAAATTTATAGAGTCATAAAAACTAACAAATTAACAATGTTAGGGATTCCAATGAAGGATTAATTTCTAATCTGTATAATTCGAAGAGAATGCATCAATTTCTGATAGGATTTTAATAACTTATATTTATTGCAAGAGAAAGGGTTTAAGTGCATACCAGTGCCTGTTTGGTGTAACCTAAATGGACTTATTTCTTCGGAAGCACCATAAGCTAGGCATGAGCATCCTTGATCTACACTCAATTGTTTTTTTCAATGAAAATTATCTTATTAATCTAAAAAATATGCAAACATCATTTCACAACTAATAAAACCTTGTAATCGATGGAGGGATTCCAGTCATTTACTATGACAATGTTGAGATCCCTCCAAATAATGCATGAATCATATGTGAAAGCTGCTTATACTTTTGGCGAAACGCAAACATAATGGTATGTGAAGGTTGTTATCATGAAAAACTTTGGAAACCCACAAAACCTGCATTTCAACACAGTTAAACTTTACCCGAATAGCACCAGCCCTCAAAACCCAGGAGCATTTAGCATTGCTGGTATCAACCAGGCGGTGGGATCCTGAGGCACACAAATCCAAGGCAACTTCATCTCTACCAAACCAATAATAATCTTAAAAAATAGACATTCAAAAAATTAAAAATAATTAAAAATAATTAAATAATATACAACCTTAATCTAACTTCCATGTTTTTGTTGAAATTACTACAAATTACACCCAATAATAGCCCTAAACTATTCATATATATCCCCTTGTCAGAGACATAATAAACTTACGATCCTTGCATTCCTTTTTACACTTTTATGCAATCTAACCATCCACTCTACATGCAAAATTTTTAAACTTTAAACCAAATTAAATTTACACTGAAATTATTAATTTTGTTAGTAAAGGCTTACATGCCCATTTAGCCTTCTCCGGAGGCCTATTACAAGTGAATATGGCATTTATGTGGACTCCGAAGAAATAGACAACTATAATGTTCAGTTTTCTAAGAATGAATTAAAAAAGTATTCAAAACCGCAACCATCGCGTTCCACCCTGAAAATAACTCTCACCGCAACCATCGCGTTCTACCCTGAAAATAACTCTGACTGTAGTAGAGCTTTCATAGAGTTCCACGCTGAAAAGAAGTCTCACTGTAGAGTTCCACGCTGAAAAGAAGTCTCCCTACAATAGAAAACGGTACTGCTGTAACAAATTGGATGTCGTTAAAGTTGCCCTTAATTTCCCATTACTCACGTATTAAAAACAATTGCATAATAAGGATACTACGGCAATGACAATATGAACGCCAATTTCTCAATGTTCAACACTAGGCATAGCTCGTATAAAGTTTCTGGGTTATCGGCTTCTCGAGCGTGACAACTTACAAGCGTGTACAACAACCTCATTCTGTTGAATACGCGTCGAAATTAACATAAGCCGTTCTTGAGTGCTCACTCTTGGGTGACTTAATGTTAATGGCAACTGCTTTCAATCACGGTTCCATATTTATCTTAAGCTGGAGATATAAGCAATAGATCGATAATATGACGCATGAATCCGAACCAGTGCTAAACTGCAAGACAACTCCACGCGGCTAACGGCTCGATGTTAATGTAATAATATTTTTTATTGAAAATGCCCATTTCAACGGACTTTTCCGCAGAATTTGCTCCACGTGACAATTATTCGAATTAAACCAGCATTTATAGCCTCACAATGAACAGCCATCTTCAAAGAATCCCCCTCCTCTTCTTGCTTCTTGCTTATTCACCAATTCTGTTCCCAAGCGAACAGGAGTTCAATCAGACCCTGCACAATATTCATCTTACAAATTTGATCGATATCATCTCCATCCATGGACGCTTCCAACGCTCTTAGTTCAGCTGTTTATGTTCATTTCATTTTGATTTTTATCATCTGCACAGCTTCATCTGCCAGAGCTTATTCCAATTTCTACAATGATATTGATGTAACATGGGGCGATAACAACGTCAGGATATTCAACAATGGCGATGAATTGCAGCTTTCTCTAACCAATTCTTCTGGTATTATGTTTAAAAATACGATATTTATTGATATATAACTGTATAGCTTATGTTTCTGCTATATATTGCGAAATATAGAATAACAGCTTTATATTTCAATCGAAAAGTAGAATTAATTAGATTCGCGATATTTGATTTAATTAGGTTCGTCATTTCAATCGAAAGAGGAGTTTCTGTTTGGGAGTATCGATATGTGTATGAAGCTGGTGCCGGGTAATTCCGCCGGCACGGTTACGACATACTATGTGAGTTGGATTCTGTTTCTAATGTCTCATTTTATGATATACGAACTAATCAAATTCGTAGGGTGTATGGCCGATCTGCCTTCATTTTGTTCCATTAATCCACTACTGAAATATTGAAATATAAACATATGGTGCAGTTATCTTCTTCAGGGGACGGGCACGACGAAATTGATATGGAGTTCCTAGGAAATGTTTCTGGCCAGCCATACATTCTCCACACAAACATTTATATCAATGGCTCAGCCGATAGAGAGCAGCAGTTCTATTTATGGTTCGATCCAACAGCAGACTTCCACAATTACTCAATTCTCTGGAACCCACAACAAATTGCGTAAACTATCTTTACCTCTATGTCTTCCTTATGACCTGGTTTGACGTTTTATCCATTTCGACTTTTAGTAATATATTTGTGAATTACATTTCAGGATTTTTGTTGATGGGTTACCCATCGAGTATTTGGAAACAATCAAAGTATAGGTGTGCCATACCCGAATGAGAAGGGAATGAAAGTGTACTCGAGCTTATGGAACGGAGACCAGTGGGCAACTGAAGGGGGGCGGGTGAAAATAGACTGGTCGTACTCACCATTTGTGGCTTCCTACATGAAATTAAAAATAAACGGCTGTGAATGGAGAGGCAACAGCAGGACCTCCCGATGTTGGGCGAATAACTGGTTGAATCAGACGTTGAACTATGCACAACAAACACAATTACAGTGGGTTCGTGAACATTATCTCATATATGATTACTGCAGAGCCATCACCAGATTCAATCATCAACTTCCACGCGAATGCTATTGACAACAACAGGAAGTATGTTTCGCCGGTCATCCCAATAATCTCGGTCCGTCGCCGTTTTGGTCTTCTTCTATTCTATTAAAACCTAATTCAAAAGGAAGTCGGCTACCTTTGTTTTCAATTAGTAGAGATCTCGACACTATGTACCTACACATACTCCGTGTATAAAAAGAAATGATATTTTTGGTTTTCTCTTTCTAATCAACCACTCTAATTTAATTCTTATGTACCCGATAATTTATTTATTATGTGCCCCATACGATATCACCGACTCTAGGGGTTATGTTTACGGGAAGGACCCACTTGATTGGATGGAGACATTAAATGAGACCTTTTTATATAGTGGTGTATACCTTTTTATACAGTGGTGTATAGCCTTCCGAAAATTGGACCTTTAGATTTTTTGCGCAATTTGCTCAAAACTTATAGCAATTGATTACTTGAGCTTTCCCACCGAACTACAAAGGCTATATATATATAGTGCACCCGTTATTAATTTGTTTTTAGAGTTTATAAAATTTTCTTGAGTCTAAAATTTTGGGTGGTCTAGTTAAAAAACATATTATATGATTTTGTTTTTAAATTTAAATTTCTTACATTTTAATTGGCTCGAATTGGTAAAGTCTACTAATCGAATATATTAATGCGTCATCCATAAGCATGACGACTAACCGAATATTCATGACTACTAACCGACGATGCTTCATATTCTCGCTTTTAGAATTCCATAAGCATGTCGATTCTGATTTGACTGACCAACAAAATGTTTAAAATATTTTGCAAGAACTTTGAGATAAGAGTATTAAATTCCGAGAGTCCAACTACATGTATTAGAATAAATTTATTTTGAAAGATTATGAGACACGATCGTGAAGCAAACCAAGTCTTTGCATACTGCCTCAAAAATACGTCCCAAAATGTCCGACAGACATAGTTTTGTCCGTTTCAAGGTATAAATGAAATTACTCGAAAGTATAAATCATGTTACTCAAAAGTACACCTTCTTTAAATTTTACACTCCTGGTTCCACCAACGACATTCTAGGCACTTTTGGATAGCTATGTGAATTCAAGGCACTTATGGACAGTTCTATGCAAGGAAGCTCTTAAACCACAATATTTTGCATTATGAGCAACTTAGTTTCCTAAAGCAACGAATATGAGAATACTTGTGCATGAAAAAGAATAGTGGAAGGAATTCTTTTTAAAGTATGAGCATGTTCTTCTTTTATGAGTCAATGAAGTATTATGATGACCTCCATCATTCTATATCTGGGCAACAAAGAAGAAGGTTATGGTAGTAAATCGTGAGAATTCCACATTACAATATTTAAAGATAATTATAATGATAGTGATCCGGATTTATGTGGGAAGGAAATGAAATAACAGAGATATCATCATAAACACAGACATTTTGCAAAGATAATAGAGATACAGTAAACACATATTCTATTAAATGGTGGAAATAGAATAGACTGTAATACAATAGCTAGAATGGTGGTCGTTATCTCTGAGAAGAGATGTGACTGCTACACTCATTTGTGCAAAGTTGAATACAAAGTGAAGCCAAAGGGGCCTATTTATAATAAGGACGAGGGCGAGAACCCCGAAAGTCCAAAACATAACCCTAGAAGATGATCTGTCATAAAGTTTGCATCGCCAAGGTGGTAAGTGGAACAGACAACTTCACAGGGTCATAACTTTTGCATACGATCTCTGATTTGGGCGCTCGATAACTCGTTGGAAAGATCTATCTGAGATTTAAAACTTTCGACTGTGGCCAAATACATGCCAAAGGAAATTGTTTGGCCACTCGAATTGCCAAAAAACATTGTTTAGCGCCTCAAAACAGCCCCGAAAGTTTGGGACCCGAAAAACCGTAGAAAAATAACAAGGAAACTGCCACAATGGACAATTGTTTTGAGCCAGTGGAATAGGTGGGTGGCCACCGATCTCCATCTGGATCAAACAGTCTCTTTTTGTTTGAAATTAGAGTGAGTAATTCCTTTTAAACTTTCTCAAGGATTTCTCTCTATATTTATTGAACAATCCCCCCTTTACTGACGCTTTTTGTACACAAGCAAATGACGTTGGTGACATCTTCTGCAGATTTACAATGTGCGTCTGTGACGCTCTATCACTATAAACAAGGAGCGTCAGAGAATCATAGACGTTAAAAAACATAGCCCAGGTGCGTCCAGTGCAAATATGGAATAAAAAGACAAAAAATATCCAAAGATTAAATTATCATTGAATGAGTTAAAGATTTATAGAAACAATGAATCAACTTGAGAAGAAAAATATAGTAGAAAGAAGTTGAATCAATACTCTTGAGAGAGAAAAAGGTAATAAAAAGTTGTAATGAAAAAAAAACAAAGACTATATGCTCTTCTCCCCGGTATGGTCGAAAATGTTGTTAATGAAAAAACTCAATCAATGTGGACAAAAATTGTTTCCATAGCATAAATGGTTTAGATCTAGAAGAAAACATAGCATAGTGAAAATATTTTCCTACATTTATTAAATCACTTGTATGTAAAGAATCTATACCTCTTTCTGAGGGTTGTCCCCATTTGGCTTTGACCTTTTGCAATCAAATTGATGAAGAGATAACTTGCAAAAGGTTCAAAGGAAAAAAGAAACAAAATAGAAACTACAAGATAATCTAATATACCTAGGAAATTGACCAAGGAGAATTACTATAAATGAAATTAGACATCATTTATGGAAAAATGGATCATTATTGTATTAACAATAAGAAGGGACAAATTACAACCATGAAACATTGGTGTTGTGCTTCTTCCTACTAGAATTTTTCCTCAAGGTATAAACCATTGCCTCTCAATTCTAGAAATATTTCAACAACATATGGGTTCTTTCTTGGTCGTCCCTCAACCATAAGGGTGAGCTTGTATTTATAGGCTAAAAGGAATGAAGGGAGTTGATGATTACTTAGAGAAGGTTATGGGATCATCCCTAGAGATTATGGGTTCGATTTCCACCTATTTTGGTTTGTTGTATAAGTCTCCATGAGGGATTTCTTCTAGAAGGATCTCGATGAGTCTCTTTTTTCCTTTTTAATGAGCTCTAACGCACTTTGTATACAGAAAAACAAAGTTAGGAAGAGGCAATGGTCTCTACACAAAAGCAATAAGTGTCATTGATGCATGGTGTACATGTACAGTGTGTTTCTTTCATGTCGAACACCTATTGTTAGAAGGAAGGTTGCATCGAGGTTGATAGAAATGGGTTTCAAAAAGGAAAAATGCTCTTCTCAATACTTTTGGCATAAATGATTCTAGGGATTTAGGCAAGTACACATCTTTTTTTTGTAAGGCCACAACAAATAATTATATTATATGCACAAAAAATATTACATGGAAAATTGCTAGCCTTGGCGGTCTAGGTTCATGGAACCACCAACCCATATGTTCAAAATTGCTAGGATGAGAAGTAGCATGAAGAAACAGGCCTTTCCTAGGAGGCTAGATTCCATAGAAGATCTTACATTTCTTAAAATAAACCATAACCGAACAAAAAACAGACTGCATACTAAAAATAAGGTGGAATATTTGACGATGGTTGAGTGAGCTAAGGATGGGCATCGAAAGCAGTAGTATCTTCCTTCTGGGGGCTGGGGTTGTCTTTGAAAATAGGGAAGCTTCCGAAGAAGTCATCGTCCCACCCCTTTGGAGGGATATTTTTCTTTGTGGATCATTTTTGCAGTAGAGAGAAGTGCCCCCTATAGAAGTTCCAACTCTCTTGAAGTATATAAAATCGATGTTGTTGGGTAGAGGAAAGGTGGTGTGCAGAGGAGCCAAGCTGGAGGAGACACCAGAGTGTTGCAAGGCGGTTTTGGTAAGGAAAAGATACGTAAGACTAAAGATGATGCACAAGACTGAGGATGATGGGCAAGACCGAGGATGGCGTGCAAGGAGTATAGGTCAACAAAGAGTCGGATTGATCGTAGTTTTGTAGTTTTGGTCATGATTTTGTAGTTTATGATCCAAGTTAGTTAAGAAGTCGGTTAAAGTGGACCATTTTGTAAAAGGCACAAGCCTATAAATAGAAATAGGAATAGGAATGTAACGAGGGGGGATATCATATATGCTGAAGGATTGAATGATGAATGTGGATATACAGAGCATGATTGTATACTCTTCTTGACCTCTATGGAAGATCTCATTGTATCTTATGTTTGCGTTGTTTTCTTTAGGACCTGATGATGTATTTTGAGATCTTGTTTTGATGCGAAGAAAAATATTACATGACATATGTTGATGGAAAAATCCTTTTTCTTCCATCTTTCTTCTTTTTAAGTGCAATCTGAATGAATCATTATTGCAACATGTCTGTTATTTCTAAATGATGCGATGTTCCAGTGTTCTGATTAATGTCATGTTGATCGATCTGTTCATGAGTAAAATGCTACGATGTAATTGATGCAATCTACTTAATCTATATGAATAAGTAACAGTAAACCCATGCATGGATATCTGGGTAGTATTGAGATAGATGAATAAGATATGCACAAATTCCCTCCTTTTTACTGTGGAAACATGGTTACAACAGTTCTTCCTCGAACAACTTGGGTGAGACTTCATCTGCTTTGTAGGTGTTATTAGATAGGGTAAAACCTATCTCGATCGGTGCTCAGGGAGATCGCTACGTTAGGGATGTCGATAGTGTGCGAACCCCTATCGATAGGTATATGTCAACAAATGGTTATGTTTCCAGGACCTTAGTATGAGGAGAAGGAGGATATGTCATGGAATCCAACGAGACTAGAGATTTAGGATTGGTTCTCCCATAAGGCTTGAGAATTCACAGTGGAAGAGAATTAAAGTCTTATATTAATGATAGAAGAGTGGCTCGAAAAGCATATCTATTATGATATCCATGAATACTTCTTCGTCGAGTTTCTGATCATCTTGTATGAGTGGTTGGCGCAACTGATCTATTGAAAAAAAAAATTCAAGGAGGTGAAACTACTTGCTGGACCCGAGATCTGATCCAATAGTTGGAGGAGGTAGACAACAGAGCATTGAGGGTTTTCGAGGTATGGCTTGACAACATCTTGGAAGGCTAAATTATTGAATTTGCAGTTTACATAGTCAAGTCGTATAGCGATGCGGAAAGGGAATTCTTTAAAGGGCCAAGACATAGGTTTCTATCATCTTTGCAATTGTGGATTAAAATTCTTATTCATTAAAAGGGCATATTGAAGATGAAATTTGACGAGTAGAGCTCTGGTGTGCAGAGGTTGTGCGTACTACAAAGATGAGATTTTGATGGAATTATACGGGTTAGATGGATGGGAGTTACGATGAACCTGTGAGGGAAGTCGAGGAAGAGTGTGGTCTTCTGCAAAGTGGGGTGAGGTTTCAGCAAGAGAAGAGGCAGAGGACTAAGTAGATTCTTGCTACAACCGAAACAAGAAGCTACAAGAAAATATCACAAGGGACTAAGCAAACCTACAGTGACAAAGGAGACAACCAAGGTATGCCTAAGCCTGAGGAAAGACCAACCCAGGGCAACAATGTACCCACACCTCCGTGCAGTGCACTGCACTCAGGAAAAAATATCAGCTCGACACTGAATTTCCTAACGTGTCATCAACACACTAATAGTAGCGGATCAACGAACATAGGAAAAGGTCTCAAGATGGCGAGTGATGATGTAAAGTTACCTCTATTTCATGGGAACGAGACCGAGGATGACGAACAATATTGGTTTCTATGCGAATAGGTCTAGACTGTAAAGCAAGTCCTAGATGAGGATATTAAGAAGGGTCAATTGGCGACAAATTTTCAAGGTCTTGCATTGGATTGGTACATGAAGTTTATGCAAGTTCCCACAGGGAACCCAGTAAAGACTCTAGCAGAAATTAGAACTAGATTTATAAAATAATTCAGGAAACCAAAGTATGAGTCGTAGTATATCACAGAACTAAAAGAGATCAAGCAATATCAAAATGGATAAGTCTAGGATTTTGATCAACGATTTAATATGCTGATGGAAAAAGTTAGTTTTGGAATGAGTGATGTACAACACAAGGAGTATTTCATTGCATCATTAGTACCGCATATTAGAATTCCATTGATGCAGCATAATATTGTGACACAGAGTAAGGATATGGAGATCGCAATGAAGATGGAAGCTTCACATGTTGACGAAACTGCAGTTGGCATGAATCAGATCCATTCGCAACTAGAAAACCTGGCGATCCAATTGCAAGATATCAAGAAGAGAAGGGTGCATCGTGAGGAAATGTGGTGTACTCGATTTCATGTGGAGGGACACCATAAGGATGAATGCCCATATTTTAAAAATTACTTGTTGTCAATAGCTCCAAATCCACTAAGTCAAGGTGATTTTCCATGGTGTCGCATTTTTCAAGTTCATGGACATTGACACGAAGACTGTGTATATCTTCAAAAGATGGTATCCAAGCTTAGAAATTCGTATTGTATGTTTTGTATAGCCATAATCGTTGTTTGTACCACAACTGCAACTTCAATTTGTACCACCATCGTAGTTTTATCCGACGCAACCACAGTTTAACTAGATACAGTATGCTCCACAACAACCACATAATACTCAGCCATAGTATACTCAACTACAGTATGTTCAACCACAACCAAATCTACCACAACAATAACATTTTAATCAACCGCAGTATCAACAACAAGGAGGCTGTCACGGAGGATTCTGAGGAGTACGAGGCAGAGGTTTTGGTCGAGGAGCAGGAAGATATCGAGTACCTATGCAATGTTATAATTGTGGAGTATTGGGGAATTCTTAGCAAGATTATCAAAACATGAAGTCGCAGTGTATCTATTGTGTTGTTACCAATCACACAGTTGAAGATTGTTCGCAGTTGATCACAAAGTGGTAAGCAAAGAATGTTCCACCACCACAGAACCAAAATCAGAATGTGAACCAACCAGTGAATCCGACACCAAATCAGAACCAAGGACCAACAATTGGGAATATCTCAACAGAACCTAGTGTTGGAGTAGGGTCCCGCAGCTATAGAAGAAGCTACTAGTTTTGGCGGAGAGATAGGTTTTGGCGGAAAGAGGATAAGACGGAGCTACGATGCCGTAGCACGGTTCCAGCTGCAGAGCAGAGCCGAAAACCATGACTTTTTGAGATACGAAAGTCAAAGAAAGGCAACGGTACCTGAGTGGCCGAGAAGGGAGAGCTCACCCACTGCATTGAAGGCAGCGGCGGAAGACAGGAGGGCTCAGCGACCCTCATAAAGAAGAAGGACCAATGAGGCTCAAGAATTGAAGACGAAAGACATAAGAGTGAAGCGGTGCATAGTACCCATGATCAGTGCCAGGAAGCATGGAAGACTGCAGAGAGCTGTGGTGTGACGGGAAGCGGCTACCTCAAGGACAGAGAGGACCGACTGTCACTAATTAGGGTTTGGGTTACTGTTGGGACATGCCCACAGTGTTGTAATGGCACGACCTTCGGGCTGCCTATATAAGAATATATTTTGTATTGTAAAGGTTTAGCTAGTCAGTTAGTTAGCTAGTTGGTTAGATAGAGAGACAGTCATAACTGAAATATGAAATAAGGATAAGTAGACTGTTGTAAAAGCCGAGCTCTGTTTCTGGTTCTAGCGATAGCAATCTTACTAAAACCAGTAGCCGGCTTGTAGAGCATGCATGTAACGATCTACAGGGATCGACTGAGAGGGAAGAGTATGTTGTAAGAGAGACATCATAAAGGTAGAGAAGAAAGATCTAAGAGAGAATATCTTGAGCTGCCTATGAGGTGCAACAGAACTGTGTTTGCCTTCCCTTAAGCTATAATAGAGAAGCACAGTTTTTTGGACGTAACTCCCATCCTGGGGGCGAACCACGTTAAAATCCCGTGTTCTGTGATTGATTTGCATATTGTGTTTATTTGCTGCGTCTATCTGATTATGTTATGCAATTTGCTTACAGTTGATGTATGAATGAGTTGTTTAGTTACAGCACTACAGGAAGATATATACAAGTTGAAATCCTTGGCCCATCGTATAAGGCCTACTTATGCTTTCCTTAGATAGTTAATTAATCACAATAAGACAGTCTGGGTATTAGGTCTTGCGCGTCGACACGAACAACGCTAAGTGCGCTAAGCCACAGTTGGAGGGTATCGCAAGAAGGCGATACCGCACCGGCAGAGGAGCTGCGGTGCGCGACTCCGTGGGTTGAGGACTTAGCGTTGGACAGGAGTTTCGTGTCGCATGGTGCGCGGCGATGCGGTGAGATTGGGACTATTGTGAGAAGGAAGAAGTCGTGCGAAGAGAGGACCCGCACGACCTGCGCAAGGGTAGAGACGCTGCGGCTAGAAGAGCTGCGAGCCACCAGTAGGACTGCCACAGAACCTGGTCCAAGACGCTTGAGTCCTTGGCCAACCCATTAGATTCACTTCGGGTGAGACTTCAGGCCACCTTGCGGCCTGTCGCCGAAAGGGCCAGTGATTTAGGGGTGTTGTTGGTTGATAATAGTAAACCCAGGTCTGCCCATGCAATCAACAAATGGTTTCGTTGCCGGTTTAAACGACTGGGAGTTAATGTTCTGTTGGCATCCTACCAGAAAAGAGTTTCACCAGTGGCTGGATTCAGACTTAAGGGAGTTCGCCAAGAAAGAGAATCGGAGTCCGAGACTGAGCACAGAAGCCTGGTTAGAAAAGCATATCGCTTCAGACATACACGCTATATTTTTTGCAACCTATGGAAACGAGCTTTTCGACTGGTTATCCAAGTTGACAGATGAGAACACATTCAAGAAGAAAAGACACATTGTCTGGACACCGGAGCTGATTCAGACTGTACAGAACCTCGACAATCCGACTACGAGAACAGTGGACTTCTGGCTGACAAGTGTGCTAGAAGGCTTTGTTACGGAATTTGCAGTTGACCAGAGAAAGAGCTTCAGCGTAGCTGAACGATACTTCTTCAGAGGATATCGTGGTAAGTACCTAAGATCTCTAAAATTGTCCCTTAAAATGCTAGTATATGAAAAAGGAACAATGGATCTAGCTTCAGATGAATAAGTAAAGATAGTAATGTCATAAGAGTTTGAAAGTGATTTTGATGACATTGGACGAACCCATAGTGGAAAGAAGTATAAAGTAGATTTTAGCTCTCCTATATTTGAAGACAGTTCAGACAGTATTAGACAACAGAGTCCTAGTACCACAGAAGAACCAGAGGGGGGTATCCCTTACCACCCCTATACTCCACAGAAAGAGACAGGGACTCAGAATAACCCCGTAGGTACTCCATCTAGTAGCTCACAGCCAGTACCTACTCCCGCTACAGCACCTTCACCTACACCGCTGAGTGGTAGTAGCTCAGTCAGTCAAAACCCACCACAGAGAAATAGAATGGGAGACGACATGAAGCTACCTATTTTTAAAGGTACAGGAGTAGAAGACCCGGAACAACATTGGTTCCTATGTGAATCCATGTGGACCATTAAAACAATCAACGATGATAACCTTAAACTTGTACAGTTGGTCACCACACTCAGAGACAGAGCCTTGACATGGTACATAAAGTATACTACATTGCCTAAGACACTTTCCCAGGTCAAGAACACCATGATCAAAGAATTTAAGAAACCTAAGTCTGAGTCTCAGTGCATTATAGAGCTTAAGGATATTAAGCAGCTACCATCAGAGTCAGTATGGGACTTTGAACAGAAATTCAAAGCTCTTATAGACCAAATAAGTTTTGAGTTTGCGCCGGAGCAGCATAAGGAATGGTTTATTGCAGCGCTGCTCCCTCATATTAGAATGCCACTAATGTAGCAGAAACTCACTACTCAAGATGAAGCACTGGAGATGGCAATGAAACTAGAGGCTTCACCTCTAGCAGAGACTACCATAGGCATGACAACCCTACAGAACCAGTTGGCCAACCTCACGTTACAGATACACGAACTTAAGAAAGGGAAAGAGGTTATGCAAGACATATGGTGCATAAAGTGTAGAGCACAGGGTCATACCAAAGACAACTGTCCAGTCTTCGCATAATATTTAGCATTAGGGGCTTCTAACCCCTTACCAAGAACACAAGGGCCATGGTGTGAAATATGTAAAACACAAGGACATCCACCTCAGCAATGCCCCTTGCTTCAGAAGTATGTACAGACACCTAAAAACCTATATTGTATCTTCTGTAAATCCGTCGGGCATGATCAACAGGACTGCCGAGCTTATGATCTCATGTCAGAGAGAAAACATGATGTGTACAGAGTCCAAGCAGACACATAGGGTCCAACAACAGGACCAGAGCCGAATCAGGCTTACGGAGGCCGTGCAGGAGGATTCAGAGGACGAGGCCGTGGAGGAGAATTCGCACGTGGAGGGGGTTTTGGCCAAGGTCGTGGGCCAATCACTTGTTATAATTGCGGAGTTGTAGGACACTATGCTAGGGACTATCAGAGCCCCACTACTACTTGTAATTATTGTAAATCTTATGACCATACCATAGAAGAGTGTCCTATCCTAATAGCTAAGATCAAAGACCCTAAGCCAGTGGCACACCAGAACATCCAACTTATTGTTGCTGAGCAGGCAGAACCAAAACCAAGAGTCAATATTGTGACTAGAAGCGGTGCTTCCACCAGTGGCACATCGCAGGAGATCGGAAGGAACACAAGTCAGGGGTGGGTGCGCAGAGCTCCTAGTAAAGCAACAGCACTCGACCTACAGAAGAATAAAGAGACATTTCATGAAGCCAAGGCTTCCTTTGATGAACCTAAACAACCAGGATCGTAGGTACTGCCGTCTAGGGGCGTACCATAGCAAACACCTTGTGGCGATAACCCTGAGCAGGCACAGCAAGCTACCACATCGGGAAGATGCGACGAGGATGAATCGACAGGAAGTGTACAATCCTTCCTGCACAGCTGCTTGAAACTCCTGAGAAATGACAAAGCTATCGGTGAGCTACAGCGCATCATAGATCAGTGTCAGCAACCTTCTCTATCGGGCAGTGCACACTGCGCTGTCCATAATATTACAAGACACACAAGGATAGGAAGAGAGACGAAATTCACAGCGCAGATTGGTGAGTTTGAGATGGATGAGGTTGTCTTAGATCTCGGATCAGAGGTGAATGTTTTAACCAAGCAGACATGGGAACAGATGGGTAGTCCTTAGTTAGCCCTATCGCCTATCCACCTGAGATTAGCTAATCAGCAGGGAGTATCACCACTGGGTCGACTACCTCATGTGCCAGTTGATATTGACGGAGTTCGTACTTTTGCAGACTTCGAGGTTATAGAAATCATTGGCGACAGCCGACTATATCCAACACTATTAAGTATTGATTGGGCAATTGGTAGCAAGGCTGTCATTGACCTAAAGAGAAGACAAATGACCTTTGAGGATGCGCAGATCCGGGTCATCGCACCGCTGGATCCTTACCAAGGTCCTAGGTATATTGAACCCTTAAGAGCAGAGGAGGAAGCACATAACATGGATAGCCTTTACCAGATGACTGCGAACCAGAATGACTACATCAACCCAACCGCAGAAGGGAACATTAGTTGGCGATGCGACAGCTCATGCGCATCGGATTCTGATGTCGGCCTAGAAAACTGGCAGAATAGACTTTACGAAGTCTCAGCTCGCAGATGTGCGTTTATGAGTAAATCACTGCGATGGATTGGGGCGGAGACCACTAAGATTCCATCATACAATGGACTGACAGATATCCAGGACTTCCTTGAGCAGTTTGAGCAACAGATGCCTTACGAACAGAGAATCACAGCTATGGACCTTGCAGCACGAGCCACACCCGCAAGATGGTGGTACGCACATAAAGAAAATATCGCATCATGGGATGATATTAAAAGATTGATGGCGATCAGATTTTCGGTCGACAAAGAGTATGTTCAGCAGAAGTACACAGGAGAAACTGATCCTAGAGCACACATTCAGGCATGCGAACAGAGTTGGTCGGACATTCCAGAGGATGAATGGGTACACAGATTCATTCACACATTGGACACAGTTCCAAGGAACTGGTACACAGAGACTGAATTACGCAAAGGGACGACTACATGGTCACTTATGACAGACAGTTTCCTGCTCACCTTTACATTTGAATCAGAACATCCAAGTGTTTCTCAGGCCCTAGACATAATCAAGACCAAGATATTTGAGGATTGCACCATCTCAGTGCCAGCCCAACCTGAGTGGACTATCCAGCTAGAAGAGGCGTTGGAATGCTATAATTTTACATCAGAACCAGAGGAGGGGGAGGAGGACCCTCGTAACACCAACATTCCGGAGTCAGAAGGAACTCGCGATGTTGGAGGACCACAGCTAGAGACTCCAACAATCACTGAGCCCATCAAGATTAAAAAGGTCAATATTGGCACAGATGCAGAACCTAAGTTTGCCTCTATTGGAGACTAATGGAACGATGAAATAGTCGAACAGATTGCAGATTTGTTACATGACTATCAGGACCTATTTCCCACCAAGTTCACGGAGATGAATGGAATAGTCGAAGACCTGGGAGTTATGAGGATACCATTGAAAGAGGATGCTAGACCAGTTAAGCAGCGCCCATATCGATTAAACCCGCGTTACAAAGAAAAATTCAAGGACGAGATCGATAAGATGCTAGCAGCAGGCATCATTGAACCCATAGAAGAAAGTGAATGGGTTAGCCCCATGGTCGTCCAAGAGAAGAAAACAAAAGGAGACATTAGAATCTGTGTCGATCTGCGAAAACTCAACGATGCATCACTTCATGATCCATTCTCGACACCGTTCACTGATGAGGTATTAGACAATGTGGGAGGACAGGAGGTCTACTCCTTCACTGATGGCTTTTCAGGCTACCACCAGATCATAATACATCCAGAAGATCGATCTAAGACCACCTTTGCAACAGAATGGGGCTCGTTCCAGTATACGGTAATGCCCTTTGGTCTTAAGAATGCACCAGCTATATTTTCTAGAGTAGTAGTTTCTATATTTAAAGAATACATTCATAAAGTCTTAGAAGTATATTTTGATGATTGGACTGTATTTGGACTAATTGACAAGCATATAGGAGACTTAAGACTGATGTTAGAGAAATGTAGGCAGTACCATATTTCTCTAAACTTGAAAAAATGTATATTCTGTGCACCATTTGGTATCTTGTTGGGTCACATTGTTTGCAGACAAGGCTTGATGGTAGATCCCGCGAAGATCGCCATCATTGTAAATCTTCCAGCACCCAACTCGGTCAAGCAACTCAGGACAGTACTTGGTCATACCGGGTACTACAGAAAGTTCGTCAAGGGCTACGCAAAGATTACAGCACCAATGGAGAAATTGCTGAAGAAGGATGTAAAATTCCTATGGAATGAGGAATGCCAGCAGAGTCTCAACATACTTAAGGAGAAGATGGTTACAGCACCCATCCTAGTATTTCCATACTGGACTAAGCCTTTCCATGTACATGTGGATGCATCCGGCATCGCATTAGGAGTCGTCTTGACCCAGCCAGGAGAAGGGGATCTTGACCATCCCATCGCATATTCCAGCAGAAAGCTATCAACAGCAGAAAATAACTACACCACAATAGAAAGGGAGGGCTTAGCTATGGTGTATGCACTGCAGAAGTTCAGGCACTATCTATTGGGCGCCTCATTTAAAATGTTTACTGACCATTCCGCATTGAAGTACCTAGTCAATAAACCAGTGTTAGGGGGGAGAATCTGCAGATGGTTGCTCCTCTTTCAGGAGTATGATTTTGAAATCATTGTGAAACTAGGAAGACTGAATGCTGGACCAGATCATCTGTCGCGTATAGACTTAGGGGAAGAGCCCAGTAACCTAGATGAAAACTTACCAGATGCACCGTTGTTCTCTATCCAGATCGCAGATGACTACTATACTGACATTATTCAATTCCTCACTACAGGAGTAGCACCTGATGAGTTTACTAAGCAGCAAAAGAAACAGTTGGTTGTTAAGGCAACAGACTTCACCCTCATTGCAGGATGCCTATACAAGTTAGGCCGGGATGAATTTCTACGCAGATGTGTAATGTCGCATGAAAAAGACGTTATTATCAGAGAGGCACATTCAGGAATCGCAGGAGGTCATTTCGCTGGAAAGCCGACTGCGCAGAAAATCCTGGAGGTAGGATTATGGTGGCCTACATTGCATAAAGACACCAAGGACTTTTGCAGATGCTGCGATATCTTCCATAGGGTGGGAAAACCCTCTCGACGCGATGAAATGCTGCTGCGACCGCAGGTCACATTACGCACATTTGACAAATGGGCTATAGATTTTGTGGGTCCTATCAACCCACCAGGAAAGCACACAGGAGTGAGATATATTATTACCGGAACAGAGTACCTCACCAGATGGGCAGAGGCCAAAGCAGTAAGAAATTGTGATGCTGCTACAGCTGCACAGTTCCTGTTTGAAAATATCATCAGTAGATTTGGATGCCCAGTAATTTTGATGAGTGATCAAGGCACACATTTCTTGAATAGCAGTATTGAGGCATTGACAGAATAATTCCAGATTCAGCACTATAAGAGCACTCCCTACCATCCACAGGCTAATGGTACGGTGGAGGCCTTCAATAAGATTCTAGAAAATGCTCTTACTAAGATCTGCAATAACCAAAGGAATGACTGGGATCTCAGAGTTAACATTGTATTATGGGCATACAGAACCACATGCAAGAAACTTATGGGCCACACACCTTTCAGCTTGTTATATGGACAGGAGGCTATTATGCCTATGGAGTATATTCTTCCCAGCTTAAGAATCGCTCAGATTACCGAGATGAATGACACAAATACAGTCGAGGAAAGGTTGGCACAGTTGCTCACCTTAGAAGAAGACAGATTCATCGCCGGATTCCATCAGAAAGTGCAGAAAGCACGAGAAAAAGATTGGCATGATAGACACATTAAGAGTAAGACTTTCCAGATCGGATACCTAGTGCTCCTCTATGACAGCAAGTTCATTAAGTTTCCAGGGAAGTTCAAGACACATTGGCTGGGGACATATCAGATACAGCAAGTTACAGAGGGAGGTGCCGTTCAGCTCAGCCAGCTAAACAGGGAGCTTTTTCCCACATGGATTAATGGTAGTAGGATTAAGCTCTATAGTTATAGCCACCTCACCTCTCAACCCTAGCTTAAACCAGTTTATAATGGTGCAGATGTCTAGTGTAGTTGAAAGGAGGCATCGCACCGGGAATGAGTCTACACGAAATAAATAAATAAATAATAATAATTTTTTAACACTGTTTGTTTGCGCAGGTGATGCGGAGTTGCATCGCAATAGTGTGATGTTTCCCCATGCCACGTACCTAGTTTGGAACCGACAGTGGGCTAGTCAAGTCACTGTCTGACAGGTATTTAATGAAGAAATGACCGGTATCCCCTACCGTAGATTTGGCAACAGTATAATAAATTTTTCCAGATTTGGTAAATCTCCGATGACACCAATGCCTGCATATGCACGCTTTGAGGGACACGTGATCAGATCTCAGCAATTATGACAGATCAGAATGACGGGTAGGGTCTTGTCCAGGTAATTACGATGACCAACGGGTGTGACCCAGGATAACCGTTGCGTCCGGTAGTATGCCTTCGGCATAAAAGCAGACATCCTTCAAGTAGGAAGGGTATAGTTGCCAAATATTGAGAGCTATGCCAGCCAGTGCTAAGTGTCCCCTGTGCAGAGCCAATTAAGTTGCAGAGTACAGTGACTTCCAGATTTCGAATCCACTGCACGCCCAGAGTATTCAGCCAAGCGGATTCTGACTGAGGCCGAACCTATAGAAGTGAAGTTTAGAAAGAACGTATTGGCCGTGCGTTCACCATGATGATGCCACCCAAGGTTGTGAAATTAGAGACATCACAGGGCAGACAGCCGCTAAGGATGAGGAGTCACACACCAGAAGTAGAAGTTGTCACTAAAGTCTCTGCTAAGGAGAAGAAGAACGCCGAGCCGATCACTGAAGATAAGAAAACAGAGCAGAAGAATGATGAGAAGAAATCTCCCGCTAGGAGGAAGGTAAAAATGAGAAAAAGAAAGAAACGGGAGAAAATCACTGACCTATCTGATCAGCTAAGAGAAGCACGAAAGATTGCAAAGGTACTGAAACAGAAACCTGAGGATCAGAGGCAGCATGTGGATCTGGACCACTTCGAAGAGAAGAGAAGTGGAAGAAGATTGCAAACCCAGCAGAGGGGAGACTTCCAAAACGAGGACAAAGGCTTGTTCTTGGAGAGGAGTTCATGGGTTGCTTCTTCTCCATCCACAAGGCTCTAGATGGAAGGAAATGTTTGAGAAGGGTGGAAGATACAGATTTTCCTTGGGATAAAAGTTCTAACCCAGATAAAAAGGAAAGGATATCTGTGGAACACTTCTCAAACACTAGAGCGCTCATAAAGAAGAAAGAGCGAAGAGAGTGAAACCGTGACTATGGGGAGAAAGGATAAGAGAGCCCAGCGAACTAAGTTACCAAAATTCCAAGAGAACATGCCGAGGTAATGAATAACGAAGTCGAAGGACTTCGGCAGAAGTTGCAGAAGACTTCACAGGAGGCGAAGGAGAAGCTACAGAAGGAAAAACTACAGCAGGAGAATCCCGTTCCGGGTGGGTCGAGGACGAGCCACAAGTAAGTGTTAGGGGACTGTTGGAGTAGGGTCCCGCAGCTACAGAAGAAGCTGCTAGTTTTGGTGGAGAGATAAGTTTTGGCGGAAAGAGGATAAGACGGAGCTACGACGCCGTAGCACGGTTCCAGCTGCAGAGCAGAGCCGGAAACCATGACTTTTTGAGATACAAAAGTCAAAGAAAGGCAACGGTACCTGAGCGACCGAGAAGGGAGAGCTCACCCACTGCATTGAAGGTAGCGGCGGAAGATAGGAGGGCTCAGTGACCCTCATAAAGAAGAAGGAGCAACGAGGCTCAAGCATTGAAGATGAAGGACAGAAGAGTGAAGCGGTGCATAGTACCCATGATCAGTGCCGGGAAGCATGGAAGACTGCAGAGAGCTGTGGTGTGACGGGAAGTGGCTACCTCAAGGATAGAGAGGACCGACTGTCACTAATTAGGGTTTGGGTTACTGTTGGGACAGGGCCACAGTGTTGTAATGGCATGACCTTCGGGCTGCCTATATAAGAATATATTTTGTATTGTAAAGGGTTAGCTAGTCAGTTAGTTAGCCAGTTGGTTAGATAGAGAGATAGTCGTAACTGAAATAGGCAATAAGGATAAGTAGACTGTTGTAAAAGCCGAGCTCTGGTTCTGGTTCTAACGGTAGCAATCTTACTAAAACCAGTAGCCGGCTTGTAGAGCATGCATGTAACGATCCGCAGGGATCGACTGAGAGGGAAGAGTATGTTGTAAGAGAGACAGCATAAAGGTAGAGAAGAAAGATCTAAGAGAGAATATCTTGAGCTGCCTATGATGCGCAGCAGAACTGTGTTTGCCTTCCCTTAAGCTATAATAGAGAAGCACAGTTTTGTGGACGTAACTCCCATCCTGGGGGCAAACCACGTTAAAATCCCGTGTTCTGTGATTGATTTGCATATTGTGTTTATTTACTGCATTTATCTGATTATGTTATGAAATTTGCTTACAATTGATGTATGAATGAGTTGTTTAGTTACAGCACTACAGGAAGATATATACAAGTTGAAATCCTTGGCCCGTCGTATAAGGCCTACTTATGCTTGCCTTAGATAGTTAATTAATCACAGTAAGACAGTATGGGTATCAGGTCTTGCGCGTTGACACGAACAACGCTAAGTGCGCTAAGCCGCGGTTGGAGGGTATCGCAAGAAGGCGATACCGCACCGGTAGAGGAGCTGCGGTGCGCGACTTCGTGGGTTGAGGACTTAGCGTTGGAGAGGAGTTTCGTGTCGCACGATGCGCGGTGATGCAGTGAGATTGGGACTATTGTGAGAAGGAAGAAGTCGTGCGAAGAGAGGACCCACGCGATGTGCGCAAGGGTAGAGACGCTGCGGCTAGAAGAGCTGCGAGCCACCAGTAGGACTGCCACAGAACCTGAAGTGCAAAATCATCTTCCTACATGGGCCCAAGAGACACTCTCCTCAGCAGGAGACAACATTGGAAATTCGGATGATCCAAGGAAAACCCGGTCTGATTTCCAAAGAGCAGGTATTGCACTCTCTTGTTCTGATAATTTGCTGTCTAAAAATTGATATTTGATGATTATTTCAGATCCAAAATCCTACTACCATGCTCGGAATGATCCAAGATGGCAAGTTGCCATGGATGAAGAGATGAATTCTCTTCAGAAAAACACTACTTGGGAGCTAGTTTCTCTTCCTTCGGGAAGGAAATTGGTTCAATGCAAGTGGGTGTTTCAGACAAATTTTTCTGCTAATGGAATCACCTACAAATATAAGGCAAGTCTGGTAGCAAAAGGTTTCTCTCAGGTCCAAGGAGTGGACTACAATGAGACCTTTGCACCGGTTGCAAAAATGGACTCCATCCGCCTTGTTTTGGCTATTTCCGCATCCAAGCACTGGGAAGTGCATCACATGGATGTTAAGTCAGCCTTTCTACATGGAGATATTCATGAGGAGATGCACATGAATCAGCCTAAGGGCTAAATCATTGATCCATCTTTGGTTTTCAAGCTAAAGAAGCCACTATATGGGTTAAAACAGGCCCCAAGAGAGTGGTATTCCAAGATGGATGCCTTCCTTCTCTCACAAAACTTTCAGAAATGTAGATCAGCTCCAAATGTTTATTTACAGCAGAATGATGGTCATATAATTATCATTTTTTTATATTTTGATGACTTACTGATCAAAGGTAGCACAATTGCCTCCATTTCAGCCATCAAAACTGCTCTCCACAATGCCTTTGAAATGAGTGATTTGGGGCTTCTAAAACAATTTTTGGGGCTCAAAATCGAGCAAAATTCTGATGGGATTATGGTCACTCAGTCCAAATACATTTCAGACCTATTATTCAAGTTTAACATGGCTGAATGTAGGCCTACACCATTCCCTTTCCTTTCAGGGATCAGCCTTGAAGAAGGAAAACACACACCTCCCATGGACTGCACTATCTATCGACAGCTGATTGGTAGCTTGTTGTACTTGACACATTCTAGGCTTGATATTTGTTATGCCATGAATTCTGTATCAAGATACATGCATCAGCCTCATGATCTTCATTGGAAGGCAGCCAAGAGGATCCTCCAGTACATTCAGGGAACCAGGACCTACGACATTCACTATGTTGCAGACTCCGAGCTAGAGCTGGTTGGATACACATATTCCGATTGGGCGGGTGATTCTATTGATAGAAAGTCAAATTATAGATATGTATTCATGTTTGGTGGTGTATCTATTTTCTGGTCAAGCAAAAAGCAGGCTGCCATAGCACTATCTTCAGCAGAGGCCGAGTATCGAGGAGCGGTGAAGGCTTGCATCCAAGCAGTTTGGTTGCAAGGCATTCTTTCAGAGTTTGATCTTGGTAGTACTTTGTCCACTGTGCTCTTTTGTGACAACCAGAGTGCTATTAAGATATCCATGGATCTAGTTACCAGGCAAAGGACCAAGCATGTAGAGATTCACATGCACTACATCAGGGAGCTAGTGCATGACAGGACCATCATTTTGCAATACTGCCCGACTGATGAGAAGATTGCAGACATCTTCACCAAGATATTTTTAGAAAATAAGTTCACTTACCTCCGTTCACTATTGGGGGTGAGTTCATCAGGGTGATCTAGACTACTTTCAGTGTTCATCTTGAGGGAGGGTTTTTCCCACTGGGTTTTCCCTCTTTTCCTCACTTAGTTTGTTTTGAGCAATGTTTCAGTTTCAGCATTGTACAGGGTGACCTATGGCCTTAGTTGATGGGGCCATAGCATTTTATGCATCTATGTTTTCTAACTCTTCCTAAGTATAGCTTAAGGGGGGGTGTTGGAGACATTTACCATCATACACACTCTTTTGGTCAAATTGGCCTAGTTAAACCACTATCCTAAGTATAATTGACATTAATTGACATCACTGGAGCATTAATTGCCATCATCCAGTCACATCCACGCCTACCTACAGTCAAGGAGGATAACTTAGCCTTCTCCTACAGTAAAGGATGCTAACTGGAGCACTCTGGGGGTGATCTGAGTGACATTAATGCACCTAATTGCTAACTGGTGGTTACAATCAGTCCAACCAGTTAGTTAAGGTGCCTCCTATCATTAAATATATTATTTAATGATTATTTATTATTATTTAATGATCTGGAGTCAACAAGGTGCCTCCACCAACTTCTGATGGTCAGTTAAGCTTCAGTTAACCTCATCGGGGTTCATTGAAGTCATGGAGCACTAGCACTTGATGGTTGGCTTGCTATGACATGTGTCTAATCTCCTTCAATTGAGATTCAGTCATTTATTGCACTCCAACTTCAGTTAGGGTTTGGTGAGTCAATTAGGGTTTTGGTCAAGTAGTTAACTGAGTGTGAACCAATGGTTGAGAGTCAATTAAGCTAGACTCACTCACTGAATTCGAATTGTCTCCTTAGGTATTCGAATTCTTCATGGGGTTAAGCAATTGGTTGACATTGGTATTGTAACCATTCATTGTTTATTAAATATACAGAAAGGAAACCAATTCCGGTTCTAATTAACACCATTTCATGAGTATTTGTTGATTATTATTTCATGAGATTGATTCTTAGTTCCTAGATCATGTGCAAGAATTAATACCACAGAGACTATTGGCATTAGATGAAGCATTGAAGGCCACTCCAGCATGTTGGTGGGAGACACACAAGAAAACGATGAATGGATGGTTGTTGTGTTGCAGGTTGATGGAAGTTTACTTTAGTGAATCAAAGCACTGTCAAGTCGAAAAGTATGATGGGAAGAATGATCCTAATGATCATTTGGTTGCACATCAGACCATGTGGGGTTCACAACTGAAGGTGAGTGGGTACATTCTTTCATACACACATTGGATGAAATTATGCGAAAATGGTATGTATCAGTAGATATTAAAAGAGAGATCATGAAGTGGGAGGACTTGAAGATCTATTTTAGTCACACCTTCAGTTAGGCGGATGCTAATCCAGTAATTCATACTACACTACAACATATACATGATGTTGTTTTGGAGGTAGTTCCAATCACATATCCTACGCAATTACATGAAGTACTCATGATGTAGTCATTGAGGGAGTGTTACAACATAATAGGAGGGCCGAATGACGGAGATGACCCATGGAACATCAACATTCCAGAATAAGAAGAAAGTAATAGCATTGCCGCACTAGAGATTGCTACAGACAAAATTCACCAACCATTGAAGATTCACAAGGTCAACATTGTGACAGAGGAGGAACCAAAATTCATGAATATTTGAGACTATTAGGATGAAGAAACAATGGTGAAGATCACTGATCTATTCCATGAGTTTCAAGACTTGTTTCCGACAAAATTTCCCGAAATGAAAGGTATATTAGGAGATTTGGGAGAAATGAAAATCCGATTGAAACCAGATGGGAAGTCAGTGAAGCAGCATCTATATCTCCTGAATCCGCGATACAAGGAGAGAGTAGGGCTGAACTCGATACAATATTTGACACAACAATCATATAACCAGTCAAAGAATCAGAGTGGATCAGTCCAATGGTTGTGAAAGATAAGAAAATGCGAGAGGTGCGGATTTGTGTCGATCTCAGGAAGCTTAACGACACATGCCTTCATGATCTGTTCTTGACATTGTTTACTGACAAAGTGCTGGAAGGAGTAGATGGTCAGGATATCTATTCATTCATGGGTATATTTTTTGGCTATCATCATATCAAGATGGGGAAAGAGGATCAACATATGACGAATTTCGTGACTGAATGGGGATGCTTTCAATACACGATGATGTTGTTTGGACACTAGAATGCACCTACAATATTCTCCAGGATCATAGTTGTTGTGTTTAAGGAATTTATTCAGAAGTTTATGGTAGTATACATGGATGATTGGATGGTGTATGGGTTGGTAAGGAATAATATTTCAAATATGTGATTGATGTTGGAGCGAAGTTGACAACATCAAATCAAGTTGAATTCAATGAAATGCATATTTTGTGTGCCATTTGGGATTTTAATGGGGCATGTTGTCTGTAAGGAAGGGATGCTCATTGATCCTGCCAAGATTGTGCTCATTGTTAACCTACCCCCACTAACGAATCTGAAGAATATCAGAGTGAGATTAGGCCATATGGGATATTATCAAAAGTTCTTTAGAGGATGCCTTGCAATCATAGTGCCAATGGAGAAGTTGCAGAAGAAATATGTGCAATTCAAATGGAGTCACGGTTGTTAGGGAAGTATCGACACTTTGATGAAGAACATGGTCAAAGCACCAATATTGGTCTTTCCAGACTGGACGAAGGAATTCCATGTCCATGTCGATGTGTCTTCAATTTCATTAGGAATGGTGTTGTCACAACTAGGAGAAGGGGATATTGATCATCTGATTTTTTTTTCCAAGCAAAAGTTTTCATATGTGAAGAGTAATTATACCACGACTGAGAGAGAAGGGTTGGATATGGTCTACACATTGCAAAAGTTTCAACACTATCTTCTCGGAGGACATTTCAATATGTTCACTAATCACTCTACATTGAAATACCTAGTGAGTAAGCCTCTGTTGGGGGGGAATATATGACGTTCGATGGTACTCTTCCAAGAGTTTGATTTTGAAATCATTGTAAAGTTAGGTCACTTGAACGCAAGACTTGACCATTTCTCATGAATTAAGACAGGAAAAAAACTGTTGAACATCGAGGATGGATGACCTGATGCGCAACTATTCAGGGTTGGAATGGTTGATGACTATTATGAGAAAATAGTTAATGTTTTAGCAATAGGAATGGTACCGAAGGGGTTCACCACAAATCAAAAGAAACAATTGGTTGTTCGGGCTGTGGATTTTCAGTTGATTGCTAGAGAACTCTATAATATGGGACCTGATGATATCTTACATTAATGTGTGTTGCTGCATGAGAAGGGAAGGGTATAAGCAGAAGCGCATGAGGGGGTTGCAGGAGGAAACTATGGAGGTCGCACAACTGCCAGGAAGGTACTTTGCATAGGACTATGGTGGCCAATTCTACATGGTGATGCAGAATATTATGGGAGGACTTGTGATTTTTTCTGAAGAACGGGGAAGCCGTCACGAAGGGATGAGATTCCCTTAGTACCTCATGTAACGTTGCATCTATTTGAAAAATGGGAAGTGGATTTTGGGAGCCCAATCAACCCACTAGGAAAAAGGGTCAGTACATGGTATATCATCACAACAACATATTACTTGACAAGGTGGGAGAAATCCGTAGCAAGGTTTCTATTCGAAAATGTTATCACTCGATTTGGTTGTTCAAAGATATTGATGAGAGATTAGGGGAGTCATTGCATAAATCACACCATCAGTGCACTGAAAGTAGAATTCCAAATTCAGCACAAGAAAGGCACCCCTTATTATCCACAAGATAATGTCATAGTTGAAGCGTTCAATGAGGTATTGGACCATGCATTCAAAAAATTCTATAATTCAAGCCGCGATGATTGGGATTTGAAGATTCCAGAAATCTTATGGGATTATCACACTAATTGAAAATGGTTGACAAAACATACACCATTTAAGTTGGTGTATGGTCAAGAAGAAGTGATTCCAATGGAATATATTATTCCAAGTTTGTGCATCGCAACAACGACAGGGATGGAAAACGAAGGAGTGCTGGAAGAACACCTCGATCAGTTGGTGCAACTAGAAGATGATTGGTTCATCATACGATTTCATCAATGTATTGAGAAGGATCGCCAAAAAGCATGGCATGATCGACACCTTAAGAACAAGCACTTCCAGCAAGGTGATATGGTGTTTGTATGTGACTGTAAGTTTGCTAAATATCCAGGTAAGTTGCAAATGCATTGGTTGGGTCCCTATGTAATTGGATTCATTACCGATGGAGGTGTGGTATAGTTGAAACAATTAGATGGCATGATGTTTCCTAAGTTAGTAAATGGGAGTCGACGCAAGCACTGCCGAGACATTTTGATGCGACGTGATTCTTGAGGCATTGTACAATGAAAAAAATGCATGAGGTTGTACTCAAGAGGCTGGCGCACGGAAACCAGTGACAATTCAAGAAAAAATGTTAAAATCATATCTAGAAAGTAGTGTAGCCACGTCTGTAGGGACGCAATAGGGTCAAATCAAGTAGTTAATGCAACAGTTAAACTAGTCAGGATACTATGGGGTTAAACGAAGAGGCACATTTATGGCGAATCCGACTAGTAGATCGAGAGGATCTATGGCGAATTTGGGTGACAAATGGCATATTTGGTTGTGATGATTAAGAAATATTTCACATAGGTTATCCCACGCTATAATATTTGGAGGGGTGCAGCTTGAAGGAACCATTGTAATTGTTGGGTGAGCAGAGTTGAGTATAGAATGCATAGATTGATAGCAGAGCATTTTTTAGCACTTGTGAGTAATTCAGAATGCAACAATGGCACAATATATCTCGAATGGGAGTATCAAGGATTCTCTAGTCATTGGAATGCCAATTGAGGAGGAGGCAGTCAACATGTTGTTGGGATCACCAAAAGTGACATGGAAGAAGAGGGGGGGCAATCGGCCCAAATCACCTGCATAGAAGAAGAAGAACACCAGAAACTCAAGCAGAGTAGAAGAAGAAGCTGTAGAGTAGGTAGGGACATCGACAGCTAGAGCTAAAGTCTCCATGAAAAGGAATGGGGTGACCGTTGCAAACATCCTTAGATTTGTTCCCCCATGTAAACCTGGCACCAAGCGACTGAAGTTCACAAAGAACCATAAGTATCCAATTCGGATGTCGGCATTGTCAATGGGGATGAAGTGCACCTTCAATATTGTGTCATGCTTGACAAAGATTAAGTATGAATTCCATGCCCTGTTGGCGTACATTGGATCCATTCGAGGCAAAAAAAATGGCAAGATAGTGACCCAACGATGCGCACCCCACAGCAATGGGCGATGGGATTGCAAAATTCGGGGCTCTTAGGCCTCATACATATGTCTCACTTTTGTAGGTTGGTGGAAGACAACACATGCTCCAAGTATCTTGTTAGCACTATGTTTGAATTTTTGAATTATGGGCTTGTAATGTTTGAAAATGGTCCTATTATCGGGTTAGCATGTTTTTCATCATGAGCCGTCAGATGGAGAGTATATTTTGATCTACGGTGATAGATAATTTCTATAGATTGAAACATACAGTAGCAAAAATAACATAAAGAGTGTCGAGCTTTGACGGTTCAAATTCAGGATGGTGAAGATCGACGGCAGAAATCAATTCTGTGGAGCGGAGATGCGAGGCAATATTTGGTTTTTAGATTTGCAGAGTCGGTTAAAGTGGTGTGATGTTGGAGGTTTGAGATAGATGCAAATCCAGATCGATGGCCCTAAATGATTCCGCTCAATAAACATGCACAGAGGGAGGAACTTTTCCAAATCATAGAATGTGTTAAAGGGAGAAAGGATCAGATGACTAAAATAAAGGTGGAGATAGACATGCAGTCGTAGTCAATTCCATGATCTAAACTAACATGGGTAAATTTTATATTTCGAATCGCAAAAAGTGGTAGAGGCTACAAATATCAAAGGTCGCAACACAAGGTTGGGGCTGATCGACGGGCATGGTAAATTCCGTGATGTAAAGGTTCCCCATCGATTGAATGAGGGAAGAGTGACGAAGTGTTAAGGTATTCAAAGTTGAATGGTCTCGATGAAGGAATTTTACTAGTCAATGGTCGATGTCAATTCTCCTGAATCAAGCTATGCAGGTGGTTAGTGTTGGATTCTAGGGTGAAGATGTTGTGTACCAAATGCTCATATTGCAAAGGAAAGGATCCACATGGAGTTGAAAAGTTTTGTTCCTTCTGGTCTATGGAGTTGACGATAACCCAAATGAATGTATGAAGCACCACCATGGATAGGATCGAAATACCACATGAATGGATAAGGTGGGAATTCATGAACCCCCTAAGAATTTCTGAAAATGGCAATGAAGGGAGGCCATGTACATGTGTAAGAGGGATATAGGGTGGGTTCAGATTGATGGTCTAGAATATTTTCAACCTAATAAAGGTCGTATCTTGGTGAGGTCTAGTACAAAAATATCCTCACGTACGATTTGACCAACAATCATATCCCATGATGCCATTTGTGACATACCTGAGGTGAAAATTATGTCCACAGCATCACCAGCCCTCCCGAATTCATAGGTCCGTCACAAGGTTTACATAAGAAGCAGCTAGAGATCATGAAGCTGATATTTTTGAAGCGGTGAATTTGGCCTTTACATGAAGCAAAAAGATGTGGCTAGCCAAAACCATTCTTAATTCCATTGTTAGCATAAGTGAAAGGGAAAATAATGTCAGGTCCATATGCCATGATCCATATGGACAACAACTTAATATCAAAGGAGGTGGTGTGATTGCATTCTTAGCAAGAAAAGGAAATCCCAACCCATGTGTCCACTTGTGTTTCCATCATAATGACCAAATAAGGAGTGTACAGTAATGCTGACCAATCGTATTTATGTCCATATTCATCACCCTATATAAACACCACCCTCTAGAGCCGCTGAAGAATAGGAGATGAGTGAACATTGAGGAGAAAATTTAGAGCTTTAAGTTGCATAAGGCCTTGAGTTTTCAAGCAAATTGCAATGGTTGTTTGGTTTGAGAATCTTGTCTATCAAGGAGTGTTGAAGGTTGGCGAACATGCCTTTACGTTACTATATCATCCTAGGTGTTTGCTCTAGGAAAATGCCATCCATCGAGGAACATATGTGAAACACTTTAAGAGATTAACCTGTTTTTAGATAGCCATACCTCTTGTTGCATAATGCCTAGGTTTTCATGTCCCGTGGGTGTCCCTCCAAAACCCCCGGATGTAATCACTACCTCCAAAGCCTTGGTATGCAGTGAGCATGTTTAGCAGTGACCAATAGGAGCCAATTCTCATACTAGAAGGGTGGGCGTCCAAATTATTCATCACCGCCTTTGTGAATTCCACTTGCCAACTTTATCTGAGGTGGTGAGGAGGTTGAAGGCGCACCCCACCGTATTTCCTGTAGAAGATCCCACCTCAGGGAAGGTGAGGAGTATAACAATGACAAGCAACTGCAGAGGCTTCTTTCTTCTAGAAGCAATGTGGCCCTTCTTCAAATCCCCTCATACAACACTATTACCCACAAAGGGGGGAGGTGTGAAGAAGTCTAAACATGGAAAGGATATAAACTCCTTTTCCAGATTTGAACCCATGCAGAAAGATTATTTTGAGTACAGAATGAACACAAAGGAAAGGACACGTTGCTGACTCAACAAACAGAAAAGTGGTCGAGCCCAGTCAAGGATGAGCCACCAGAAGCATCCTGACACGTCATTTTCACGACCCGTAAGCTCAGAAGCATAAACATCATGCTACCGTCTAGAAAGAGCATGCGCACTAGCTCCATGATGTTTGTTTAAATATATGTAAATTGTGGCGGAAGTACCACGCTCTAGTTGTTAGTTTTGATTATGACTATAAACAATTTTAGATCCTATTTCAAATATTAGCCTCAAGGTTCTGAGACATTATAAATAGGCCCCCCACAAAGGGTGTTAATGTAATTGTAACTTCAGAATGTATTCACTTGTATTTCTTATCTATTGTAACCCGATGTTTATTTTGGGATGTACTTGTGTCATGTCATGCCCCGATGTTCATATTGGGAGGATCTATAATGTAAACAAGTCATGTCAAGTCATTGTGGGTAACCCTCCTATTGTCGAAGGGTTAAAGTCCCTGCAGTTCCGGGGCACTAGGATTATTAGACTCTCCTAGAGAGGTTGGCCCTAGTAGGGTTTTAGTCATGTTGGGAATTAGTATAAATAGAGAGGTGACCTCTCTATTTATCACACACTCATCCACACTTAGTTTTAGCGCATATATGAGGAAGAGAAAGACACTGGGGCAAGGAAGAAAGAGCTTACTGCTGTTGGGAAATCATCTTACTATTTTTGGGTTTCACTTTGGTGCTGATTCTATCTCTGAGGAAGTTGCGGGGTTTTCTCCATTTATGGTTTCCCCAAGGAAAAACACTATGTTCATTGTCTCTTGTGTTTGATTTTTGTGCTTGTTGTTCTCTCAGTTAAAGACTAGCTTAATGTTAAAAATATAACATGGTATCAGAGCTAACCTGAGAAGAAGAAACTGTGCAGCTGCAGGAACTAGGGTTTTCTATTTTGTGGATCTCTCTCCACAAATTTTCAGCAAAATTAGGGTGGAATAAATATCCTCCCTAGGGCGCATCTTTCTATCAAAGCAGAATCCAATTCTGAGGTTTTTCAGTTTTGGACCCGACACTGCTGCTGAAAATTAGGGCTTTTCACAAAAGTGGAATTTTTTAGTGAGCCCAGGCCTGGACTAATATCCTCCCCAAAATCTAAGTTAGGGATCAAATTCAAAGCATTTGGTTGGATAGAACTCTGGAAAAGAAAAAACCTAATATGCTCCTAAACCAACACTGCAGGATTTCAACTCCAAATCCAGATCCGACATCTTGACCTGGTAAGATCTAAATATTTTGTATTTCCATTTGAGTTTCTCAGTTAATATGTCTCATCATACCAAGCTTGATGAAAATATTGAGGGAGTTGATAACTTCTGAGCTTGGAAGTATAGGATCTCCCTGGTCCTGGAAGAAAATGAGTTGGACTCCTATATCCATGAGGAGGTTCCAGTCCCAGAGGGAGACGAGGCCAAGGCCTTACATAAGAAGAGGATAGTTATGGCAAAGAGGATCATTGTATATTATATCAAGGATCACCTCATTCCATAGGTGTCCTCCCTCAAGACACCTAAATCCATGTTTGATGCCCTAACAAAACTATTTGAAGGGAAGAACATCAATCGGAAGATGACTCTAAGGAACCAGTTGAAGAATGTCAAGATCCAGAATGAGGAGACCATCTAGTCATAATTCAAAAGAGTCTCCCAGATCAAATAACAACTAGAATCTGTAGATGAAGAAGTGGAGATTGCAGAAATTGTGATGACAACATTGAATGGCCTCCCTAGGTCATGGGATTCTTTCATCCAAGGAATCTGTGCTAGAAAGAAGTTGGTCAAGTTCAGCAGACTATGGGAAGAATATTCTCAAGAAGAAGCTCGGATAGTAGCTAAAGAAGAAAATATGGGAATTGAAGATAAAGCTCTCACAGTACACTCCAAGAAAGGAAGAAGGGAAAAGAATCATCACCAAGGTAAGCATTCTCATAAGAAAGGTTCATCTAAACTCAGATGTTATACATGCAATGAAATAGGACACTTTGCTAGAAATTGTCCCATGAATAAGAGTGGATCCAAGAAGAAGAGGAACTCTAAAAGAAGACATCATGCTCACACTTCTGAGGATGATGATCCTCCCAGAAAGAGAGTAAAACAAGAAAGTGAAGACTCTTCAAGTGAAGATGAATATGTTCCAAATCTTTGCTCTCATGGGAACTATCACTCATGGAAGCAAAGATTGGCTTATTGACAGTGGGGCTTCCAAACACATGACAGGTTTCAAGGAATCCTTTGAGAAACTATCCGAACATAATTCAACCCATAAGGTGTCACTTGGGGATGACTACCAATATCCCATAAAAGGTAGTGGTGAATCCTCCTACAAACTAGACTATGGAAAGTCTATAAAAATGAAGGATGTCTTGTTTGTAATAGGATTGAAGAAGAATATTCTATCCATATAAGCATTGGATGTGAAAGGCATGAGGGTTGCATTTGTATATGACCAAGTCCTCATGTGGCCAAGAGGAAATACTATTGAAGATGCAATAGTGATTGGAGAACAAGAAGGAGGTTTATACAAACTGAAGGGCCATCCAGAACAAGCTTTGGTCCATGACATAGTAGAGCCAAATGAACTATGGCACAGAAGGCTTGCACATGTGCATTACAGAGCACTACCACTTGTAAGCAAAGTTGTTGAAGGTCTTCCATAAATTCAAGCAAAACATGAAGGGGTCTTCAAAGGATGTGCGAAAGGGAAGAATACAAAGAAGACATTTCCAAGTAGCAAGAGCAAGGCAAAAGGAATCTTGGAAATCGTCCAATCCGATGTCTGTAGACCAATGTCATCAAGTTCAGTAAGCGGGTATGTATACTATGTTTCTTTCATTGATGACTTTTCTAGGAAGACATGGATTTACTTCATGAAGAAAAAAGATGAAGTTTTCAGCAAGTTCAAAGAATTCAAAGCCTTAATTAAGAACCACACGGAAAAGAAGATCAAGACCTTTCGATCAGATAATGGCAGAAGATTCACATCAAATGAATTCAAAGACTTATGCAAAGAATCAGGGATTAAGAGGGAGTTGTCCACTCCTTACAATCCACAACAGAATGGGGTTGTGGAAAGGAAGAACATAACTATAATGGAAGCTGGAAGAGAAATGCTTCATGATCAGGATCTTCCCATGCATCTATGGGAAGAAGCAACCAGAACAACGGTGTATGTACAAAACCATACTCCACATAGAGTGCTCGAGAATAAGACTTCTGAAGAAGTCTTCTCCGGTAAGAAACTAGAAGTCATCCATCTTAGAATATTCAGTTGTCCAGTGTACATACACATTCCAAAAGAGAAAAGAATAAAATTAGATCCTTCAGGAAAGAAGGGTATATTTGTGGGATAATCTGAAAGCTCGAAGGCTTACAGAATATATTTCCTAGGATTCAAGAAGATCGACATCAGCAAGGATGTAACATTTGATGAAGACATAGCTTACAACAAATCCAGAAAGAGACATGCTGAAGATACCGAAGAAGAAAAAACACCCAGAATTCATGATACAACCATGAATGAATAAATTCAAGAAGAAGATTGAGAATTTGAAGAACCACAAAGACCTATAGATCCACCTCAGGAGAAGAATCCTCACAAGAGAAAACTTGCTTGGGTATGAGAGATTATCCAAGGTGTGGAAAGATATGGGGCTCCAGAAGAGAATCACAGAGAAAGAAAGAGAACCAGATCTTGCTCTGGATATGTAGCCTTACTATGTGATGTTATCAGTAAAGACCCTTCCAGTTATGAAGAAGCGGTAGAACGGAAAGAATGGAAGGATGCTATGATCTAAGAGTATCAATCAATCATGAAGAATGATGTTTGGGATGTTGCCCCAAGACCAAAAGGGGAGTCGGTTGTAACTTCCAAAATGGATCTACAAGATCAAGCATGCTGCAGATGGTAGCATAGATAAATATAAGGCAAGATTCGTGGCTCGTGGCTTCTCACAGAAGGAAGGAATAGATTATGAAGAAAAATTTGCTCTTGTAGCCAAATACACTTCCATCAGATCGGTACTTTCTTTGGCTGCAATAATGAAATGGAAGATACACCAAATGGATGTCAAGACTGCTTTCTTGAATGGTGTAGTGGAAGAGGAAGTGTATGTAGAACAACCACTCGGTTTTGAGACACATGACAGGGAGTCTCATGTGTGTAGACTGAAGAAATCCCTGTACGGTTTGAAACAGGCACCTAGGACATGGTATGGTAGAATTGACAGCTTTCTATCCATTTTGGGCTTTACCAAGAGTAAAGTAGATTCCAACCTTTACTACAAGGTTGAAGATGGAAACCTAGTGATTCTTCTACTGCATGTAGATGATCTATTTGTAACAGGTATGGATGGGTTGATTGGTGATACGAAGAGAAAGCTTGCTGCCAAGTTCAAAATGAAGGACTTGGGTATGATGCATTATTTTCTAGGCATGGAGGTGTGGCAGAATGCGGATGGAACCTCCCTTGGACAAGGGAAGTATGCAGTAGAGATCTTGAATAGGTTTGGGATGATGGACTACAAGGCCATGACCACACCTATGGCATCAAACCTGAAGCTATTAAGTGATGCTTCATCAGAGATGGTTGATGCTACAATGTATCATCAGATGATTAGGTCCTTGATGTACTTGACAAACATGAGACCAGATATTTTCTTTGCTGTGAACACCTTGAGCCAGTTCTTGACAGATCCGAGACATGTTCACTTGATTATTGCAAAGCATATTCTGAGGTACCTGAGGGGTATACTTGATTATGGGCTCAAGTATGAGGTGAATCATAATATTAACCTAGAGGGTTATGTTGATTCATATTGGGAAGGAAGTTCCATCAATAGGAAGAGCACTTCAAGTTCTTGCTTTAGTATGGGATTAGGTGTGATCTCTTGGTTTAGCAGGAAACAATCTTGTGTGGCACTGAGTACAGCTGAAGTAGAGTATGTCATAGCTTTTTTAGCTAGTTGTGAGGAAGTATGGCTGAGGAAGCTACTGTTTGATTTATTTGATCTCCAGATGGATGCTACTTGTATACATTGTGATAACCAAAGTTGCGTGAAGTTGTCAAAAAATCCAGTGTTCCATGACAAGTCGAAGCATATCAAGATCAAGTATCACTATATCAGGGATATGGTGCAAAGGGGAGCAGTGAAGCTCAAGTATGTTGTGACGAAGGAACATATAGATGATGTGTTGACGAAGCCATTGGCTAGGGTGAAGTTCGAGTACTTCAGGAAGAAGCTTGGTGTTCTCTAGATTGAGTTTTTTTCCAAGGGGAAGTGATGAGACCCATAGTCATTCTGACATGGTGAGAGGATTGGATCCTTCCATGGTCAGATGTAAGGGCTGAGCCATTTTGTCATGGTGAGAGGATTGGTTCCTTCCATGTCAGATATGAGTGTCGAATCCACGAGCCATTATGATGAGTAGGTCAGATGTAAGGGTTGAGCCATTCTGTCATGGTGAGGATTGGTTCCTCCCATGTCAGATATGAGTGCTAAGCCATTCTGATGTGACTGTAGGATTGGTTCCTACATGATCAGAAGTAAGCATTGAATTCCATTCTTGGAATGGAGGCACCTGGTCAGTTACCAGGTAGCTCAGTCTGGGACTGGGGGCCATTCTGATATGAATGTAGGATTGGTTCCTACTTGATCAGATGTGAGTGCATACCCTTTCAAACATGCATGTTGGATTGGTTCCTCGCATGTGTCAGATGTAAGTGCAGAGCCCTTTCGAACATTCATGTTGGATTGGTTCCTCGCATGTGTTGGATGTAAGTGCAGAGCCTTTTCGAACATGCATGTTGGATTGGTTCCTCACATGTGTCGGATGTAAGTGCAAATCCTTTTTTAACATGTATGATGGATTGGTTCCTCGCTTGTGTCACATGTGAGTGCTGGGCCTTTTTGACATGGTTGTGGGATTGGTTTCTACATCGTCAAATGTGAGTGTTGGGCATGCCTTTCTGATATGATTATAGTATTGGTTCCTACATCATCAGATATAAGTGTTGGGTGGGCCATTCTAACTTAGGGTCAGATATAAGCGCTGAAGAAGACCTACATGGAGGCTAGGCCTACAACCAACATGAAAAAGGGCTGGATTTGTAGAAATTCCTGTGACGAGAAGAATCATGATATAGCACTTGTGAAGATTCAGTGTTGATGATCCAGCAGAGATGATTTAGATTGAGGGAAGATCCAAATCCAGAGATGATGCTCCAGAGATGATCCAGATCGAGGGAAGATCCAGACCCAGAGATGATACTCCAGAGATGATCCAGATTGAAGGATGATCCAGATCCAGTGATGATGATCTAGATCCGAAGATGAAGATGACTTGAAGATGAATATGAATTGAAGATGTAGATGATGAGATGATCCAGAGAAGAAGACTAGTGATGAAAATTGTGTCGAGATAATACCTTCCTAGTTAAGAGGGAGTGTTAATGTAATTGTAACTTCAAAATGTATTCACTTGTATTTCTTATCTATTGTAACCCGATGTTTATTCTGAGATGTACTTGTGTCATGTCATGCCCCGATGTTCCTCTCGGGAGGATCTATAATGTAAACAAGTCATGTCAAGTCATTGTGGGTAACCCTACTATTGTCTAAGGGTTAAAGTTCGCACAGTTCCAAGGCACTAGGGTTATTAGACTCTCCTAGAGAGGTCGGCCCTAGTAGGGTTTTAGTCATGTTGGGAATTAGTATAAATAGAGAGGTGACTTCTCTATTTATCACACATTCATCCACACTCAGTTGTAGCGCATATCTAAGGAAGAAAAGACATTGGGGCAAGGAAGAAAGAGATTATTGCTGTCGGTAAATCATCTTACTATTTTTGGGTTTCACTTTGGTGCTAATTCTATCTCTGAGGAAGTTGCGGGGTTTTCTCCATTTATGGTTTCCTCGAGGAAAAACACTATGATCATTTTCTCTTGTGTTTTATTGTTGTGCTTGTTGTTCTCTCAGTTAAAGATCCTAATGAAATGCTTGCTTAATGTTAAAAATCTAACACAGGGGAGAAGGGTTGGGTTTTCAAGAGACGAGAGGCTCTGCATTGTAATGGGTTTCATTTTTTTACAAATGAATAAAATTGAAGAGGAGGAACATTAAACCTCTCATGGAAGATATTCTCATGCCATATTTTTCTTCAATAAGTGATTTCTTTATGTGACTATTTATCCTATTTTCACTCAATTTTGTATTTTCTTTCATGTTTTAACATTAGTGTATATGGGACAGAATTCATTTCACATGCTCTAGGTCCATTGTTCAAGCATTTTAAAACATTTTCTTCTAAAGTCTTGCAAAATTCTCCTCAATTAGGTGCTCAATTAGGAGGTTTTAGGAGGTTTTAGTGACTCCGCTAGGGACATGACCCCGAGATCAAGTTTCCGAAGAGAACCGGCAAGCTCGACTGGGGAAATGAGATCATTATAAAAAATATAGAAATGCATGATAAAAAGATAAGGTACTTAGGTTTCAGTTTCATCCAAGATGTCTTATCCTTTTTTGTAAATGTTTTACTATCTTTTCCTAATCTTTCCAAAATAGTTTTTCATTATGCCTTGCACTAAAACAAAAACCATGAATTTACTCCTATATACCCTTCTTTACGAACTGAAAGTATTCCATCACCCTGTACGTTTGATTTTGATAGAGATATTTCATTCGAACCATATGACATTGAAGGCCACCCTTGTGAGCCTCATGAAACCACAGTTCACAATACTTCCATTCCACATAACTCTGTTTCTTCCAATATCCCAAACCGATACAAACCACTTAACTTACCTCTTATTCTTCATGATTTCCCTACAAAGCACTAAAAGTACCTTCCTAAGTTTGATGGAGAATCCAAGAACCTTACAACTAAAAAACATTTACAAGCCTTTGAGCATTTCCTTAACCTTTTTGAAGTTGAAAATGTTGAGGTTTGGATGAGATATTTTTCCAAATATTTGCAAGGAGATGCTAAGGAGTGGTTCAAGCACTTGCATCCTGAATCCATCAGCACATGGGAAGAGTTTTCTGACATATTTATGAAATTTTTGGGGTATGAGAAGGCCTTTCACCCAAATACTTTCAGAATTCTCTTCCCTGAAAAAACAAGAGGGTGAAACCATGTCTAGTTTTAACAAGAGATTTGCAAGTTTTTACTATAACATGCCAAAAGGGATCCAACCTCTTGAGAATGCTGCTAAACTTCATTATGCAGCTTCCTTTCATCCTAAAATTTCATTGCTTCTTTTGGAGAGAAAGTCAGTCACATTGCAGCACCTGTTTATTAATTGTTTGGAGGTGGAAGATAATATTAGGATGTCTAAAAAAAATTCATACCAAGACAGTGGCGATAAAATGGAGCAGAAATTAGACTTGTTTGAGCAACATAAACAAAAAGAAACGTTCTCTGTTAGATTTTTATCATTCAAGCTAGGATTATGATCTTATGATCTTTAACTGAGAGAATAAGATGCACAACAATAAAACACAAGAGACAAGAGACACAAATAATTTTCCTCAGGGAAACCATAAAGTAGAAAACCCCACAACTTCCTCATAGATAGAATCAGCACCAAAATAGAAAATCCCAAAATAGTAAGATGATCTCCATAGCTTCTATCTCTCTCTCACACACTGATAGAGATTCTCCTCTCTCACTCATGCGCCCCAATGAGTGAGTGTGAGTGTGATAAATAGAGAGGCTCAATCTCTATTTATATTCTTTCATTCACTTGAAGTTCACTCCAACATGTTGGCCCCACTTAACAATTACTTACTAGAGTCAACATCTCTAGGAGTGTCTAATAACCCTAGTGCCCCACAACTTGTGGGGACTTTTCCCTCCGCTCAACAAGGAGGGTTAACCTTGACTTAGATGGTGGGGAATATTGCCCCAAATTATAATGACTCACCTAGGGTCGAATTCACTAGGATAGTATAATAACCCTAGGGCCCCACAACTGTGGGTTCTATAACCGTTGACCACTAGGAGGGTTACCCACAATGACTTGACATGACTTTCACATTATAGAAACTTCCTGATCGAAACATCGGGGCATGAAATGACTCAATTACATTATAGACACATCCGGAATAAACATCGGGGTACAGTACAGAAGAGATACAGATGAATACATTCCAAAGTTACAAATACATCAACACTCCCTCTTAACTAGGAAGGTATTCTCTCGACACAATTTAATAGCACAAGTCTCCTTCTATATATCATCTGAATCATAGTCAAGTTCTCATCATCTTCATCTTCAAGTCATATTCATATTCAGGTCATCTTCATCTTCAAGTCATCTTCACTGGATCTAGATCATCACTCGATCTAGATCATCACTTGATCTGGATCATCACTGCTGGATCATCATCAACTATGGATCATCACTTGATATGGATTGTCACTACTGGATCATCATCAAGTCTAGATCATCACTTGATCTGGATTGTCCCTACTGGATCATCATCAATTCTAGATCATCACTTGATCTGGATCGTCATCGAAGCTGGATCATCATCACATCTAGATCGTCACTTGATCTGGATTGTCATCAAGTCTGGATCATCATCACATCTGGATAGTCATTTGATCTAGATCATCATCAAGTCTGGATCATCATCACATGCTATCTCAGAATGGTGCTATCTCGATTCTTCTCATCACAGGAAGTTCTATAGAGTCAATCTTGTAGTCCTACCCTTCATGTAGGTCTTCATCAGTGCTTATATTTGACACTTAAGTCAGAATGGCCCACCCAACTCTTACATATGACCTCATCTTGTTAAAAAGGCATGCCCAGCACTCACATCGGACCTCATCTTGTCAGAAAGGCCCAGCACTCACATCTGACCATGTGTAAACACGTCGGGCCAGAATGGCTCAGCACTTGTATCTGACCATGTGCAAGAACATCTCATCGAAAAGGATCTGCACTTACATCCAACCCCATCTTGTCAGAAATTCATAGCATTCACATCTGACCATGTGTAAACACATCACACCAGAATGGATCAACACTTATATCCAACCTCATCCTATCAGAAAGGATCTGCACTTACATTTGACCATGTGTAAACACATCGCATCGAAAGGGCATGCACTCACATCTGATCATGTAGGAACTAATCCTATCATCACATCAGAATGGCCCCCAGTTCCAGACTGAGCTACCTGGTAATTGACTAGGCGCCTCCATTCCTAGAATGGAAGTTGCCCTTACATTTGAACTACTCGTCAGAATGGCCAACTTATGATCTTAGGATCTTTAACTGAGAGAATAGCATGCACAACAATAAAACACAAGAGACAAGAGAGAATAACTTATCATTCAAGATAGCATTATGATCTTAGGATCTTTAACTGAGAGAATAACATGCACATCAATAAAACACAAGAGACAAGAGACACAAAGAATTTTCTTCGGGAAAACCATAAAGGAGAAAACCTCGTAACTTCCTCAGAGATAGAATCAACACCAAAATAGAAAATCCCAAAACAGTAAGATGATCTCCACAGCTTCTGTCTCTCTCTCCCACACTGAGAGAGATTCTCCTCTCTCACTCATGCGCTCCAATGAGTGAGTGTGAGTGTGATAAATAGAGAGTCTCACTCTATATTTATATTCTTTCATTCACTTGAAGTGCACTCCAACGTGTCAGCCTCACTTAACAATTACTTACTAGAGCCAACATCTCTAGGAATATCTAATAACCCTAGTGCCCCACAACTTGTGGGGACTTTTCCCTCTGCTCAGCAAGGAGGGTTAACCTTGAATTAGATGGTGGGGACTATTGCCCCAACTTACAATGACTCACATAGGGTCAACTTCACTAGGATAGTCTAATAACCCTAGGGCCCCATAACTCTGGTGTCTTTAACCCTTGACCAATAGGAGGGTTACCCACAATGACTTGACATGACTTTCACATTATAGAAACTTCCTGATCGAAACATTGGGGAATGCCATGACTCAATTACATTATAGGTACAATACATAATATATACAAATGAACATCGAGGTACAATACATAAGATATACAAATGAATACATTCCGAAGTTACAAATACATCAACATTCTCCATGCATCTCAAACCCTCTCTTAGTGAACAAGGAGATGATCAATCTAATGATGTAAAAGAAGATGACTCTACTAATCTGTTTTCTGAATATTGCAATCATCCTGTTACAAATTATGGTACTAGTGATTTTAAAAAGGATTTTGGTATGCCCATATATGATGAATATGAGGATGAATGCCTGGATGTTATACCTAAAAAACCAACTATAAAGTCGAGATCTCTTAGTGAAGAAAAGCTGACTGTAATCCAAAGTTAGAAGGCTGAAAAAATAGAGGACAATGAGTGTGATGGAGGTGATAGTTTACCTTTGTGTTATCCTTCATTTGAATTGAGAAGACAGAGACTTAAAGCCTCTAAATAGAAACATAAGTTTGGGGATATGGTACATTTCATGAAGTTGTCTGAAATAGAAGATTATGTGGATGAACAATCATGCAGTCAATCTCAGCTAATGGAGAAATTAGTGGTTTTCTATGAGACATTGGATCACAAAGAAAGAGGTGATGGTTCCCAAATAAATGCTTATTTTAATATTTCACATTCAGAAATTTCATCTCACAAAAAAGGATTGTGTTTCCCTAATTTTGCTAGAGAAAAGAATGATATTTTTGCTAAAGCTTATAAGGAAGGTGAAGTTTTAAATTCAGAAATTTTGAATGAATTTGTGGATATTTTATTTGAAATTAGTCATGAGAGTTCCTTTCAAATTTCTTTTGGAAATCATCTTGATGGTATGTTAGAGGAGTTACTTTTTGGACAGCCTTCCGATGACAGACAGGTGATTGACTATGTTGACAGTTGTCATGTTTTCTATGATCTGGTGGAAGAATACATGGAGACTGGGTAATGGTAATGGTCGGTTATATCTCTACTATAAAGATCAATTTCTTTATTATAACCTTCTACCATTAATTTTGTCAGCTTTTTTTTTGATCAAACACGAAGAGAGAGTTAGTTTATGGGATCCATTGCTTGATTGGCTTCATTGGAATTCAAAGTTTACTTGATTGGGAATTTGGGATAAGTTAAGTAGGATAGGTAGTCATGAATAAGCTTGACGTGGCGAGAATTTCTTTCAACATTTTTTAGTTTAGTTTCAGTTTCAAGCATTGTCTATTTATAGGTTAAAGTCTGCAATTACGGTCATTTTTAGTTTTCAGAGTATGGCCAGGTGACAATTTACAGATTGACAGGAATCTTCTTACAGTTTATGATTCAGCTCAGAGCATATTGAGGGTTCTAGAGAGAGACCAAGAGAAACCCAATGGATCTGGAACCTGATCTACGGGGTTCTTTGCTACCTCAATGGGAGGATAACATCCCTAATGGAGCCAGCTGTTAGCACTATGTTTGAATTTTTGAATTATGGGCTTGCAAGGTTTGAAAATGGTCATATTTGATGAAATTTTATGGAAGCACCTTCTAGGTTATGGGGTTAGCACGTTTTTCATCGGGATCCATTAGATGGAGAGTGGATTGTGATCTACGGTGATAGATCATTTCTATAGATTGAAACATGCAACAACAAAAATAGCATGAAGAGTGTCGAGTTTCAACGGTTTAGATTCAGGATGGTGAAGATCGACAATGGAAAGCAATTTTGTGAAGCAGGGATGTGAAGTAATATTTTGTTTTTAGATTTGCAGAGTCAGTTAAATGGGTGTGATGTTGGAGGGTTGATATTGATGCAAATCCATATTGATGACCCTAAACGATTCTTCTCGATAAACATGTGCATAGGGAGTCACTTTTCCAAATCGCGGAATGTGTTAAAGGGAAAAAGGATCGGACGACTGAGATAAAGGAGGAGATAGATCTATGGTCGTAGTCAATTCCATGATCTGAAATAGCATGGGTAAATTTGAGATTTCAAATTGCAAAAGTCGTAGGGCTACAAAGATCAATAGTCGCGATATGAGGTCGAGGCTGATCAACGGATGTCATAAATTCTGCAATGTAAAGGTGCCCCATCGATTTAATGAGGGAAGATCGACAAAGTGTTAAGGTCTTCAAAGTTGAATGGTCCCGATGAAGGTAGTTTACTGATCAACGGTTGATTTCGATTATCTCGAATCAATCTATGTAGGTGGTTAGCGTTGGATTCTAGTGTGAGGATGCTGCGTACCAAATGCTTAGATTGAAAAGGAAAGGATCCATGTGGAATTGAAAAGGTTTGTTCCTTCTGGGTTATGGAGATGATGATAACCCGACTGAATGTATGAAGCACCATCATGGATAGGATCGAAATACCACATGAATGGACAAGGTAGGCATTCACAATCCCCCTAATAATTTTTGAAAATGGCAATGAAGGAAGGCCAGGTACATGTGTATGATGGATAGAGGGGGGGTTCAGATCGATGATCTAGAATATTTTCAACCTGATAAAGTTCATATCCTGGTCAGTTCTAGTACAGAAAGGATATCCTCACATACGATCTAACCAATAATCATATCCCATGATGCCATTTGTGACATACCTTAGGTGAAAATTATGTCCATGGAATCACCAGCCCTCCTGACTCCAGAGGTCGGTCATGAGGCTTACATAAGAAGTAGTGGCATATCATGAAACTTAGATTTTTTAAGCAGAGAATTTGGCCTTTACATGAAGTAGAGGGGTGTGGCTAGCCAAAACCATTCTAAATTCCATCGTTAGCGTAAGTGAAAGGACAAAGAATGTTAGGTCCATATGTCGTGATCCATATGTACATCAAAGCAGTATGAAAGGAGGTGAAGTGATTGGATTCTTAGCAGGAAATGGAAATCCCCATCCACGTGTCCACTCATGTCACCATCATGATGACCAACTAAGGAGTGTGCGGTAATGTTGACCAGGCATCTCTGTGTCCATATTCATCACCCTATCTAAACTCCACCCTCCAGAGCCACTGAAGAAGAGGAGATTAGTGAACGCTGAGGAGAAAATTAGAGCATTTATTTGCATAAGGCCTTGAGTTTTCCGGCAAATTGCAATGACTGTTTGGTTTGAGAAGCTCGTCTGTCAGGGAGTGTTGATGGTTGGCTAACATGCCTTTACATTCCTATATCATCCTGGGTGTTTATACAAGGAAGACGCCAACCATCAGGGAATAGATGTGAAACACTTTAAGAGATATACCTATTTTTAGATAGCCATACCTCCTGTTGCGTGGTGCCTGGGTTTTCATTTCCCATGGGTGTCCCTCCAGAACCCTCAAAGGCAATCACTGCCTCCAAATCCTTGGTATGTGGTGACCATGTTTAGCAGCAACTAGTAGGAGCGAATGCTCGTACTGGAAGGGTGGGTGTCCAAAGTCTTCATCACCACCTTTGTGAATTCCACTTTCCAACTTTATCTGAGGTGGTGAGGAGGTCGAAGGTGCACCCCACCATATTTGTTGTAGGAGATCCCATCTCAAGGGAGATGAGGAGTACAAGAATGACAAGCCACTGCAGAGGCTTGTTTCTGCCAGAAGTGATGTATCCCTTCTTCAAATCCCCTTATACAACACTATTAACCATAGAGGGGGGAGCTGTGAATAAGGTTGAACTTAGAAAGGATATAAACTCCTTTTTCAGCTTTGAGCCCATGCAAAAATATTCCTTTGAGCATGGGAATGAACATAAAGGAAAGGACATGTTTCTAACTCGAAAGACAGACAAGTAGTCGAGCCCAGTCAGGGATGATCCACCAGAAGCATCCTGATATGTCATTTTCACGTCCCACAAGATCAAAAGTAGAAATGTCATGCTTCCATCTAGACTGAGCACGTGCACTAGCTCCATGATGTATATTTAAATATATGTAAATCGTGGTGGAAGTAACACGCTCTAGTTGTTAGTTTTGATTATGACTGTAAACAACTTCAGATCCTATTTCAAAGATTAGCCTTGGGGGTCTGAGACATTATACATAGGATCTCCACAAAGGGGAGAAGGTTTTGGTTATCAAGAGCGGAGATGCTCTACATTGTAATGGGTTTTAGTTTTTTAGAAATGAATAAAATTGTAGAGGAGGAACGTTAAACCTCTCATGGCAGAGATTCATGTGCCATCTTTTTCTTCAATAAGTGATTTCTTTATGTGACTGTTTATCCTATTTTCACTCCATTTTGTATTTTCTTCCATGTTTGAACATTTGGGTATATGGGACATAATTCATCTTGCATGCTCTAGGTCCATTGTTCAAGCATTTTAAAACATTTTCTTCTAAAGTCTTGCAGAATTCGCCTCAATTAGGTGCTCTATTTGATGGGTTGTCTCCTTCTGTCCACTGATCAATTTGCTAAAACCTCCAAATTGAAGAAATAGTGTTTGTCTTTCCTCTATCCACAAACCTTCATACTTCTTACCTCCTGCAACCTACTTTCAGACCTGATTGTTGACCCCATTTCCCAATGGTCTCCTCCATGATTGTCCCACCAAAATTTATAAAAAAAAATTGTTCTATTCATAAATCTGACCTTTTGACTGTATTTCATTGAATGTCTTGAGTATGGAGACTGTGTAAATAGTGAGAGATCCCTATCTAACTGTATTAGGTAAGAAATACAGTCTAAAGCAGTTTTGATGTTACCTTGAGATTTACCTTTCACAACCTGGGTACATTTCTAAGTGTTAACACAACTATTAGCGTGCTCTCACAGTGGTTATCTTTTGCTGGACAAGATGGTGCCAGTCATTGTGGAGATGATATCCCAAATTACGGGGCTTCCCATGCAGGGACCCGATCCGTCGCAACACTTTCATGGAAAGGAAAATGAAAATAGGTTGGATTCCAAGATGAAGAATAAATATGGCTTGGACAATGATAAACGAGCATACATCACCAATAATATCAATGATCAAGTTGTTTGTGTTGGAGCAAAGATTTTTTCCATCAAGGTGGTGTGCAAGAACTGCCCCAAGCAATGTACCTATGGGGTGATTGTGTGTGTGGATAAGTGCATTGAGGGCATATAGATGAACTAGTGCTTATTCTTTCTCAATCAATTAATAGAAGACATGATGCTGGTGCAAGAGGGGAAGTGACTATTTACTTATAGTTGGTTGTTGGTTGTTGATTTCTTTAGTCACATGGATGGAGCCTGCGGAATACCAATGCATGCATGTCGAGGTTGCTCTAGTCTATAAGGGTGTGAGGTATCAAAACCTTTGGTATCACAGTGACAATGACCGGTTGAAGGGTTGTGCGATATAGTTTTGGCTATATTGGGATGTGATGCAAGTCACAACTATGAAGATTTTGTGCTTATCTAAAAGCACAATATAGGAGGGTCATAAGATTTGTGATAGGCCTGCATGCAATTCATGTACAAGCAAGAAGGAACCCAGAAAGGAAGTGCTCAACCACTCAATACAAATTAACTTATGAAGATCTAGATGCGATAGTAAATGATTGGGCTGCATAGTGGATAGCGTCAATTAGTGTTGAAGAAGTATTAGATTCTATGGTGGGTCCTACACCCGATGCTTCGATGAATCAAGCGAAGGTATAGGAAAGTGACCTAGAGTCGCAAGAAACTTCTTCGAGGACTCCGATATATTAGAAGATGGATACATTTTGAAGAAACAAGGATGAAACACAAAAAATAACGAGGAGAGGTGAGCAGCATGACGACAATGGCAGATGAGCAGGTGAACCGCATCATGGCTGCGAGCACAACAAAAACTACTGCGATTGAAGCGTAGTTGAGGAAACAGTCATCTGAAGGTTTTAAAGAGGTAAAAATACAACTGAAATATTTAGTTAATGTAGTTTTGGAGAAGGTTCTCGAAGCAAATTGTTTTGTAGCAAATGGGCGAGTTGAGTATAGGGAAGCTGGTGAGGATCATGTATATTTTGTTGCACATAGTAGAAAACCAGAGTGAGAATGTTGATGCCTCACTGCAGTGATTTGAGACAATCGTGTTAAATTTCAATGAGTTACCGACACACACTTTGGTGCAAATACAAAATTTAGCAAGCCAATAGTTGGTCAACCGAGAACAGATTATCGTCGATCACTTATTGAAGTCACAGCAGTGGGAAGAGTTAGCAAGTCATGAAATAAAGTGCCTCAAGAAGGAACAAGATGTTTTGATCCTAGAGAAACCGTAACAATGGGATGATAGGGTGCAGTTAGAGAAGGCATTTTCTTTTGCATGTCAAGAAGTCCTAGATATCACAGACAACATGAATGCAGAGGCCAAAGCTTAGAAATTAGGACAGGTCATCACATGATTCAGAAGAGACCTTGAAGACTTGCAGGAACTATTGACCCCAAGCACAACTCCATAAAAATTTTCTAATCGCAAAGATGCCACTGAAGATGCGGTGACATGGCTCAAGGAAAGTGATAAAGAAGCCAATTTGATCACGGATGTGACCACACAATTTTTGGTAGCATGGTCCAGGATGAGTAGTTGGAGCAGATGAACACACAATTATAGGAGGAAGAAGCATATTTGGTTGCGATGAGGAAATCTCTCAAAGTGATTTCCCCAGTCGTGCAAGTCACCAAAGAAGCGAAGTTAAAGGAATTACAACAATGCGTAATGAAGGCATGAGAGCGTAAAAAATGTCACACAACTCAACTATAGGATTTCTAGTACATTAGCTAGAAACTTCCATTGAAGGAATTAAACGCACTTCAAGCAGTGTAGGAGAGTCAAAAAGAGGTGGCGAATAAGATTGTTGAACATCCATTTGAAAAGGATGTCAAAGTCTGCATGGGGATCAATGACAAGGTGAAGGATTAAGATGAATAAGTCAAATAGCAGTATGAAGACTTAAAAATAAAAACAAATGAATATATTGTTTCCAGTTAACGTGGATTGAGGGCGAGCCATAAGATTGTGTTTGGGTCCTGTGGGCAGGCAGTTTTGGTAAGGAAAAGATGCGCAAGCCTGAAGATGATGCGCAAGACCAAGTATGATGGGAAAGACCAAGGATGGCACATAAGGTGAAAAGGTCGACAAATAGTTGTCTTGATAATAGTTTTGTAGTTTTGGACATGATTTTGTAGTTTATGGTCCAAGTTAGTTAAGAATTCGGTTAAAGTGGACTATTTTGTAAAAGGAACAAGCCTATAAATAGAAATAGGAATAGGAATGTAATGGGGGGGAATACCATATGTGTTGAAGACTTGAATGATGAATGTGGAGATACAGAGCATGATTGTATGATTTTCTTGACCTCTACGAAAGATCGCATTGTATCTGTTGTTTGAGTTATTTGCTTCAGGACCTGATGATGTATTTTGAGATCTTGTTTGGAGGAGAAGAGAAATATGACATGACAGATGTTTATGGAAAAAACCTTTGTATTGTGTCTTTCTTATTTTTATTTGTGATGTAAATGAATCATTGTTGCAACATGTCTATTATTTTTGAATGATGTGATGTTTCTATGTTCTTAATAATGTCATGTTGATCGATCTGTTCATGAGTAAAATGATGTGATCTAATTTATGTGATCTACTTGGTCTGTATGAATAAGTAACAATAAACACATTCTTACATCTATGAATAGTCTTGTAATAACTGAACAATAGATGTAGAAAAACCATCCTTCTTACTGTGGAAACCTGGTTCCGACAGTTCTCCCTCAAACATCTTTGGTGAGACTGCATTTTCTTCCCAGGTGTTGTTGGAAAGAGTAAAACATGTCTAGGCCAGTGCTCAGGGAGATTTCTATGTTAGGGATGTCGATAGAGTGTGAACCCATGTCGATAGGTCTGTGTTAAGACAGAGTTGGTACAAAGGTGGTAACCATCGAGGCCTTAGAGATTCTGGTAGAAACTTCCATCATTTCCCTCGGGATTGATGGAATCATAAGAGGAGAAGAAGACCCTCCATTGCGAGCAGCTACCACGCCATCCAAATCATCCTGAGAGTTTGTAGGCTTTGCTAAAGTGGAGCCCCTTTGCACATTATAGTACCATTAGAGAGAGTAATTTCCAAGGGCGAGGATGGCATTGAGGCTTATGAGTTTTGCATATAAGTGCACCAAAAGAGCCCTGATATCCATGATGGACGTCAACACAGAGTTCCAATCGGCCAATACTTCTTCAACTAGATTGTTGAGTATATTGTTTATCAACCAGTAGTAGTTGATTTGGTTGTTTTGGTTACCTGTAGATAGAATATCTGCCACTTGAATAGATTCCCAATCATCAATGAGCACACGAATCGGGGTGGAGACACTTCTATCATAGCCACTGATGGTTTCCTTTCCTTTCCCTAGAGACACAACCTCTCTGTTAGCTCCATGCCCAACTCCACGATAGGAGGTACCTCTTGGACGTGTCATGGTAAATAAAATAATCTCCCATGAGTTAATACCATGCGTAGAGATGAATGAAACATAATAGTGCCACACAAAATGTAGTGAGGGGGAGCAAATGAAGGAGGAATCAGGATGGATCAAAATTTATTGCATCAAGGGAGAGGGATACAGGTAAGCCACATGCATGAGCTGCAACACCCAACTACCTACATTAATGTGAGGGATCAAGCCTTGGCTCATTAATCACAGGATGGATCAAAATAAAATGTTCAATTTTTGAATGATCACCATTAATAGGAATATTTTCTTCATGACTAGAGGGTGACAGGTGTTTTGTGTCGGAGCCAGAAGGCTAGATCGAGCCTTTAGATGGATTTTGCTCAAGGAAGGTACTCGCATATAGGGATGAAAGTACACATCTTACTATCATGAGGATGCCAATGTTTTGGTGTAACACCCTCGCCATAACTAACTAGAAATAATACATTATTGTGATCCTAGACATCTCTATCATCAAATTGTGATGAACTCTGGAATGAAGTGTGGATTATTGGTGTTAAATATAGTGTGGATATGAGAGCCATTCTCTCTGAGAATGGAACCCTAGTCAGTTAAATAGGGTTCTTTGTCAGTTAACCAGGAAGAGTAAGTCCCTATCAGGTACCTTAGAGTCCCTAATAGTCTACTAGGGTTCTTGGTCTAGGGCCAAGCAGGTTGATTCCATGGAAAGGTTCCTAGCATGTGGATAGGGTCACTAGGTTATTTTGTTCAAGGACAAGACAACTCTTCTCCATTAGGACTAAGCAAATCCTGCAATTTGATACCAACACATATCTGTATTGGACGAGGCAGAATCTTGGTTTATGACCAAGTAGGTCCTCTAGGTATATTCATGGTCAGCTAACTATGAATATCTTTGTCAATTAACCAAGATGATGATGAGTGATGTCCTACTCTCCTACATGGCTGAGATAGGTTGTATGTTCAAGGGACTGGAAACCCCTTCATGATGTCATTATCATGTTGGGAGTAGTTAGGAGGACCATAGAATCACATCATCCACTTTGGACCTTCCTTATATGGTGATGATACACATATAGTTATTGTATAGAACACTTGTGGACCACATACCTTGAGAGAGAAAGATAAAGTTTGGTTGTTTGTTCATTTGGGTAAACTGGTTATTCTCCCACCTTGTAAACATAGTTTGGTCTTTTGCATAAAATCATTTTTTCCCACTTTGTTCGTACACCTTGGTATTGTGAGTAAAAGGGTGTCCTCCCACTTTGTTATGAACCCTCTTGTTGACTTATGGTATTGTGTTAACCTTTTGCTGGTCCTTGTGCTAACAACCCTCCTTGGTTGGGTCATTCTACCCTTAGCCATGAACTTGGTACCATATCCTAAGTCATCATAATATTATTTTATGGTAACACTCCTAAAACCTTGGAGGTATTGAGTAACCCTAAAGTTTTAAGGATGATCCTTCTAGAGGACATTTGAATCCTATAGATAAAAGTGAAAGATCTTATTGTAAGATCATTAAATAAGAGATTTGAGATCTTCTCACATATATTTTATATATGGTTTTGTGTTTCTATTTTGTCTTGATGTTTAGGATTTCTATACTTCATTAGTTCCTCTTGAAGGGTGCCTCTCTTCCTCTCTACCTCACATGTGACCCTTGGAATATTTTATCCTAATCAAGGAGGTTGTGACCTTTCTAATTTTGTTTAAGTGTGTCTTGAGCCTATCAAAGGAGGTCATTGTTGATGTTTGAGAAAAATCAGAGATGCTTGAACTTAAAACAATTTATCAAACAATTTCAGCACTAATCAATTTCATAAATAATCCACATATGAATATTTATACCAATCACATATGAATCTTTATATTAGACACATATGAATCTCATCAATAAATCATCCACAAAAAATAGCTCCATAAATCATCCTTATAATCAGTCAACCATGAGAGACAAGACTACCTTGGGAAAACCCTCCAAACACGGAGGAGGAAAAACCCAAAAATTCTTTGAGTATGATAGATATATTTTGAGACAATGGTTTACAACACATAAACATGTTTTTTGATAAGAGATATAATCTCAGCAGTAGAGAAGAGAAACCCAATGCAACCCTCCAAAAAGAATTGTATGCAACTGTATTGAACTTTCCATATGCCTAGCATATTAATAAAAACCCAAAACCCCTACAATACAGAAGGTAGAGCATTGGAATCTCATTAGACAAACTAAGTGCACCACATAGTGCATTCACAAGGATGATCTAAATATAATACCCTCCATGCAAACATTGGCACCCTTCCTTTCCTCAATTAGATTTAAGTGAATGTTCATTGTATAGAACTGAAAGTGAACTGACATCAACTGAATGTTAATTGGCTTCAGCTAAATGTTAAATTAATTGAATTGAATATTAACTAACTTGAACTAAATTTTAACGTACTTGAACTAAATGTTAAGTCTCTTGACCTGAATGCTATCTTACATGAATTGAATGTTAACTGACTTGAACTGAATGTTAACTGAGCTCAATATTTTATTGACTTTTGATCACTTAGTTAACATGCTAACTTAATTGTCATAAGTGCTTCACTCTTAGTGCTATCCGTGGACAATTTCTATATTAACTTTTGCATGGATATCTTTACTTAACTGATGCATGTTGATTGATGAACATTAATCTTTTCTTTACTTAACTGATTACATCCATTAGTAGCTCAACTGATTATTTGACTAAGGCATTGATTGAGGCATTCATATTTTACTAAAGCTTTATAACTTCAGTTCACTTAGAGATTTGCATGGGCAATTCAAATTCTCTTTCTCTATGATTTATCTCATTATCATTAATTAATTAATGCATAGTGCGTATGTGTATTAATTATTTATCCATTTTATCATATCATACTCAAAATAATTATTCCATACCAATGATCATATATATTACTCCTAGCTATATAGTCATATGCTAAAGTAATTCACTCTAGGAGTAGATAATCCCTAAAGGAGACTTATAAAACTCAGTAGCCATGACTAGTAATATATCTCATAGTATAACCACATGAATTGATACAACACAAGTCTAGTCTTTATACAACACAAGACTCCAATCTTGGTACAACAGAAGTCTAGTCTTGATATAAAACAACTCGAGAGTCTTAATACAACATAAAATTCTAGTATTGATAAAAAAAAATATCATAGTATAAGCATCCCACCTCAATACATGAGGACATAGATATGACTTTGATACAACACAATTTCCTGACTTCATACCACACAAGTCCCTAACCGTTGATACAACATAACTCTTGGAGAATGATTCTTGATGCTGTACAAATAACACTCCCTCTGATTGTGGGTGACATTCTCTGCTTTACCAGGGATTTCTTGTCGTATCAAGCTTATCTCGGAAGTATCTCAACTCCATTACTGACATCATCTTGTTCACAAATTTGCAATCTTCTTATCAGTAGCTATGTACTGAAATTTTATTTTTACATGACCATGAATTCAATGATGTAAAACTTCATCTAAATGTATTCTATAATAACAAATAGGATTTTTTAGAAACATTGACTATTAACACCTACTAATTGTAGGCTTCAATTCTTTCACCCTAGTAGGTAGCATCCCAAGCTACACTACTCCTCAACATGTAGTACTATCCACAAAATACATTTAGCCTATGTAGTTATAACCACAATACCATAGCTAATCCCAAGCTATATAATAACTCTATTATGTATCAAAATACAATCAATAATTTGTTCTAATGTATCTCAAGGTACTCAAACATATGCTTATCCATAAGCATAAAAATACAGTAGGTCTTCTAGGTACTTTAGGAGACCAAACAACCACTTATTCAAAGTGGTATCATCTAGCTCTAATCCAGAATATAGTTTCTCTCAACTAGAAACTGTGGCTTTCATATCCATTATAAACAACACATTCAATATGTAATTATCATGTAGAAAGAAAATATTATATTTTATTTCAATTTTCATCATTTGTTGACTTCAAGAATCTTCTAGCATCTGAAGAAGTTTTTAGTGATATTTCCATTCTTTGTGATGTTCTTAAAGACCTAATATCTTTCATAGTGATTTCATATCACAATACCCCACATATCCAACTATATGGATATCTAACCTCTCCAATAATTTTAACTGTTCTCTTACGGTTTAGACTATAAGTCTTCTATAGTATCCAATAGTCTCCAAGAATTTGACCATGTATCTAGTCATGTGGATTCTCTCAACAAGGTATCACAACCCTTGGCTTCTTGATTCACATACCATGACTAATTATTTTGGGGAATTTCAACTACTACTTCAAGTGAAGATACATTAATACTCCATTTTTAACTAGAGGATTATTTCATATTATACCAAACTAGTTCCGGGAAAAGGCTCGGTAAATAAGTTGGAAATTATATCAATTTGTGGATCCGTAAAGGAGTTACACAACTCCTTTCTGTAGATGTCTCAGATATAGATGTATGGTATAATTGTGAGGCTTTAACTCCTTACAGTATGCTCTATTTGGAGAAACATATTTGGTGTGATCTTTCTCGATCACTGAACTAGTCAGAATCCATATGTTTGTGAAACTTGCTTTCACCGATCGAGACATGTATGAATCGACATACACATCTACCAAGTAGGTAAAAAAAAACATGCTTTGTTGTACATGTCTATGTACTGATTGTAAAGAATATAACTGATACTGGGAACTACATAGGTATATCTAACATCTATGACATCCTACAAATGTGAACAAGAATCATATTTATATTTATGTGTATGGTCATGGATTTACAATCCATTGTTCTTGCATCCTTGCAAGAACTCTCTTGAACATATTTCCTCAATAGAAGAAATATCTTATACAATGACTATTACACCTTTAAACTTGAGAATAATCCAATATTCTTACATATACATTCCTTTTGAATATGAGTACCATACATGGTTTCCACATAGAAGGAGGTTAATTTAACTAGTTTCACTGGTTTTTCTAAGAGCTAACAAATCTAGCTTCTCCCTCTCAACATATAGGATGTGAGAATCATAAATTTGAGTACTCCATCATGAAGACTCATACTCCTCTATATCAAACACACATGCATTACCTTTAGGACTCTTCACATTTCTTAGAATATAATTAGGGATTTTATTCTGTTTTCTTCCTAAGAAACATAGGAATCTCTCGATCGCCTCTGTTTCACGATCAACCACTACAATGACTCCATTCATGGCATTTTTGACTTTTAGTTTAGGGAATATGAATTTTTCCTACATTAAAAAATATTCTAATGGTTAGAACCATATCAGACTCATGAATTTTGATGGAGTCCTATATCAGTCCCATATCAGTACTTTTAAATATTAATGTAGCTCTATATTCATATAAAAATTTCAGCCTTGTATTCATCAATATTTATGCATATTGATGTTTATAACTCATGAAAAATCATGCAACAATATATATTATATCTCATGAAAAAAATTATGAAGCTTTATATTAGTCCTATATAAGTTGATATCAATCCTATATAAGTCTATATCGGTCTTATATCAGTCTTATATAATGTCTCATAATATGGACTTCATGAGATCTAAAACATGCCAATAAAGACATAAAACAATGTGTATGCTCAACACAATTCCAAAGTCAACGAATACATATATCTACATGATAGTCATGAAACATATTCAAAAACATTTATATTTGATTTAGAACAACATATAAAAATGTTTATGTTTTCTCTTTCTAATCAACCACTCTAATTAATTTATTATGTGTCCCATAAGGGATATATATATATGCTGCATCTCTATTAATTTGTTTTTAGATTATATAAAATTTTCCTCCGTCTATAGTTTTGGGTGGTCCACATATAGTTAAAAAAATATTTATATGAATTTTTTTAAATAATATAAATTTGTTACGTTTAATTCGGTTGAATTGGTGAATTATTTCTCAGTTTCCTATGGCAGTGAATATGGGAAGACTTGTGCATGAAAAACAATAGTAGAAGAATTATTATGTTCCCAACAGGGAATATATATGAATCGGTTAGGTCAATTAATTCCAGAGACATTTAAATTTTTAGTTTTCAAATGTTTTTAATATAGTTTGATTAATTCTTATTTTTTGAATTATTTAAATATTGATTTAACCTAATTTTTATTGGTCTTTTGAAGGCGACGTTTGCTTGGGTCTTTGTGCTCCAAGACCCGGCCGCGTGATGGCGTAAACAGTAGTAATGGCTTGTAGCAGTGGTATGTATTGAAATATAGTTTTCATTTATTTTGCAGATGACGTTTGCTTGGGTCTTTGTGCCCCAAGACCCGGCGGCGTGATGGCTTAAGCAGTAGTAATGGCCTGTAGCAGTGGCATGTATTGAAAAATAGTTTTCATTTATTTTTTTGGGAAGAGAATTCCTTGCCAGAGGCCGAGAACACACTTCAAATCACAGCATGTCAACTGCCACACGGCCATTGTAAAGCAATGGCCTGCCATTCTATGCCCGATTCCGTATACGAGAGAGTTACAAGAAGATGAATTAGGTGTTATTTAAGGAGGCTGTTTCTCTATAGGTTTAGTCGTCTGTCGACGACTTGTGAGAAACCGCCCGGTGTCGACAAACTGTGATGTGATTGACAACAATCTCTGTTCCGTATATGCAGTTGTATAATGACAAGCTGGAAGAGACCGAAGCCAGAAAGCATTTCCAGCAGCTTATTGACGTTGTAGGATATTGCCACAGCATGGGTGTTTACCACAGAGATTTGAAGGTAGAGCAGTGAAAGCTGCGCTATCATTGAAGTATGTTTACCACAGAGATTTGAAGGTATAGCATCTTTTCATTGAAACATGAAGATTCTCTTTTCTATCCATTTTATTTGGAATAAGATTAAAAAATAGAAGATTTCCACTTCTAGGCAAGGTTTTGGTTCGAATCCTAGGAGATTTTCTAAATTAGAATTCAGTCGGGAGTTGAAGAATTCCTTTAAAATTTAAAATTCCTGCCGGATTCCTTCAAGCCAGTCCGAAAAAGTTGAAATTGTCGAACCTTTAAGCTACGCATTTTATTTGACCTAACATTAATGGTTAAAATTAACATCAGCCCGAAAATATTCTGCTCAATACAAAGGGAAATGTGAAAATATCTGGTCTTCTGATTACAGCATGTTTGATCCTGCCCTTCCAGGCAGATCGGTTGCTGCATACAACTTGTGAAAGCCCCAATTACGTGGCACCCGAGGTAACAACTTATCCTCGAGTTTATACTCTAAATCCGAGTTAGTCTGAGTTACAATTAGTTAAACGAAATTTAGTTGAGTTTGTACAGGTGATTTCTAACAGAGGATACGATGGTGCTACCGCTCATGTGTGGTCTTGCGGCCTCATTCTCTTTCTTCTCTTGATGGGTTGGCTGCCCTTCGACGACAAAAATCTTGCAGTCCTCTATCAGAAGGTACTGACTAAACGAAGTACAAAATTACAATTAGTTTTAAATATTTTATTTGATCATATAATCCCATTCATTGTGTACTCTGGATCTGATTGTGTACTCTAGATCTGCAATAGCGAGTTCAACTGTCCAAATTGGCTATTTGAAGGCACTGGCAGAACTAATGGTGGTGGTGGCGTAGTTGTGCTTGGTGGGTACTTACTTATGGCTGCAGCTGGTGAGGCTCCCCATCCAAACTCATATCTACCTGCTGAAATTTCCCTTGGACGGGAACTCATGGCGAATTTATTTTACAGATATACTTCAAACCTATAAATTTGTTGAAAATACATAGAGGTAATTAGTTACCATGTTTGTGGAGAATGAAGGATAATAAACCCATTGCAAAATCATAAATAAAGCCACTACAAATTCAGAGTGAATTGATGTAACTACACAAAATTGATTAGAAAACTGCAAATCACCTCAGAGAAAACCTATTCATGGTGTGCCAAGCTCTGCAAAATGATGGAATAGCCTACCCAATAGGAAAATAGACTCCATGTGTACAATTTTCATGAGTTTTTGAGCTGGTTAACTTAAATCCAACACATTCTAAACTTAGAAGTCACAGACGCCCAGCCTTAGGACTGCCAAATGTTATGGATTTCTTCAGGTTTTTTATTATAAAAGCCCTAGATTAGAAAGCAACAGAGATTTGCCAAACTTATTTTGTGTTTGTTTGAATACTTGAGCTATTTTCCAAAATATAAGAAAAGCAACAGGTGTAAGATTAAACGTTGCAAAGGTCGATTGAAAAAGGACACGTAAACTTGTCTATGGATATTTGTTGGGCCATATTGATTAGAAAGCAACAGAGATTTGCCAAACTTATTTTGTGTTTGTTTGAATACTTGGGCTATTTTCCAAAATATAAGAAAAGCAACAGGTGTAAGATTAAACGTTGTTAAGGTCGATTGAAAAGGACACGTAAACTTGTCTATGGATATTTGTTGGGCCATATTGATAAAAGCTTTATTGTAAAATAGTTTTATTGTAAAATAGTTTTATTGTGTTAAAATTTAACATTATCCATATTTTTTTCTTATAAAAAATTTTGTTCATAGATTTTTATTTTCAATTTCATATTCCTCTACGTATTAATACTCTACGTATTAATATTGAAGATTTGTGTAAAAATGTTTTTAATGATTTGGTGTAGGTTTTTCTATTTTATTTGATAATATATGTTTTTTTTTCTTCCTTTATAATAGTTTAAAATAAAATGAATAAATACATAATTATGTGTATATTACAAAAATATGTAGATTAATGCTACATGATTCATAGGATTGTGAATGCTGCATGGTTAAAGGGTTGTGAATGTTACACGATTTATATGATTGTGAATGTTATATGACATTAATGTTGAAGGGTTCTATGAATAGATTTTGTGTTTTATTTAAGTTATGATACATGGTATACACATAATTGTACCATTAGAATGTGTGGTTTTAGGTATTGTTAGGATTATGTTTGGATGTTCAAAATACTATCACACAATTTGGTTCTTAAGTTCTAAGAGTAACTTAGTAGAAATGAATGTTAATATCTAGCATTGAATTTTCCTTTGTGCTTGTTGCCACCTATATTAATTAATGAGTATCATCCATCTCAGTGTTAAATAACTCTCATGTCTTTCTTTAATGTTGGTATGTTTGTGGCATATAGACTATGCATTTGACCAATGCAATGAAATCGAAATCTTGCAGCAGTGACCCTAACCTCACACAGAGAGGGAAATTCAATGGACAATAAGTTAAACTTTTAAACTATACTATGAACACAGTCTTTTCAGCTTTTCCATACTAGTATACATCCATGCTAAATTAAGATTCTTCTGCATAGATAACTTGTTTTTTATAATTCCAAATCAAAATTATTTCAGCAAACATAGATTGTAATTATTGTTTTATTAAATATGTGGGTTCTTACCTAATTGAAATTTTGTTTCAAGAAGAATACATGGGATTTATATTTTAATTTTTTCAAAACCTAAATGAAATTTTGTTTCAAGAAAAAGACAGGGGATTTTTATTTTGTTTTTTCCAAGGATAATAATAAATTAGAGTTAAAATCTTAAAGTATAATTGATGGTATTTGGATCTCCTTTATTTTATTAATGTATTTTTATAAGTGAAAAAGGATGAACCGAAAGAAGTTATGATGGGGATACTAGGACTACCAATCAACCTTCTTCTTTTCAAGCAGAACGGGAAAACCACCCTTCATGTGCGCAGTCAAGCTGTGAATGAGCTTTTGATTTCCCATAGCCGAATATTCAATTAGGCACTGCAATCTGAACATAGAAACCACAGTTTCCACAACATATTTCATATGAATAAATGCCATATATTTTTCAAGGAAAACCCATGCACCGCCTTGGAAGATTGTGAATTTCAAGGGACTGTATGGGATAAAATGCCCATCCTTGTTCAACCATATTTCTGGTTTGAATTCGAGCCATTCGGTACCCCAGATGGTGTCCCTACGACCCATGGTGTATGGGTGGTAAGTCACTCGAGTGCCTCTGCGCACGATAGTCGTGTAAGGCATAACGTTGTTGTGGAGAGCGTGCTTGGAGTCCAAGAGGACCGACGAATAAAGTCTCATAAATTCACAAATTGATGCGTGTAAGTAATGCATGCTCTACAGATCCTTGTATCAAAATACCCAGTCTTTTCTGTCCCATTTGGCTTCGGGTTTGACGGCCATGAGACGGTCAATTTCTTTGTGCATTGCTTCCAAGATGCCTACAAAATGTTTACATGTGCCATAAGCTAGATATTTACATATGACAATTTTAATACGAAGTAAACATACAAACTTTAACACATCGAATTTCTATTTACCTGTGAATAACGAATTTCTATTTACCCGTGATTCATCTTTCCACAATATTTCTATTGTGCTCCCCGACACCTGTGGAGGCCTTAAATTCTTCATTAGAATCTAGGAAGGTAGAGAAGAGTTGGGATGTTTTTTCAAGCTAATCCATATGAGATTCGGGGACTTCATCGTCATTATATTGTGTTCCAAGAGAGAAGCTTCAGTATCAACAAGTTGCAACCTCCTCATTTGAATACCGTCAAATGCATCGTCTTCATGATAATCAACAAGCACCATTATATTTCCCCACACGCTAATTATGTATCCAGTCATCAATACGTACAGAAGATTGATGCAATAAATCATTAATAATGATGATTTGTTACCAATGCCAAAGTCGATGGGTGAAGAGCTCTCGACAACATCTCTTATCCAAGCTTCATAGTTTGTCATACATATTTGTATCGTTCCAATCGTCTACTTCCACAGTTTCCATGAGACACTTGGAGGTCATGCATATCATCTGAAACACAACTGTGTAGGTCCACCAGACACTCGGTTTGTACATCTGAAAACCCAAACTCCTTGAGACAAAAATACATTGCACTGGAAAACACGTGGGTCAGTTGAAGGTTGGTTGGGATTTAAAAAATCAATAGGCCAAGCCGCCGCCATGGTTTTGAAATTTTTTTTATCCGGCAATGAGATCTACTAATGGAGCTAACCGAAGTTGCATAACTTGAAAAAGAAAGAAAAAACTTATGTGAATTTGAAGTTTGAAGAAAGGTTTATGGGAGTCTAATGAGCGGTCATATATATATTATTTATTTTGCAAAGAAATGTAACAATAAGAAAATTATTTTGTGTTCGTTGGATTGTAATTTTCAGTTTCATATATCAAAGCTTACGACTCAAAGGGCCTCCACATTCCAACGTGATGGTTTTGGGATCCGCAAGGAGCGAAGGGCACCATTCCTTTGCCTTTACGTGTAGTGAAGAGAAAAGGTAAAAAGAAATTCAATGGAATTGTTACGTCTATCAAAACTTGTGCCCCCTGAGCTACAATATGTGCACGGAAGGGGGTTGGCTTTTGCATCCATTAAGTCATGAAAATTAAGGAACAAGCTACTAATGGACATCTTGACTATATACTATCGATATTCAATATGAATATTGACTTGGGATTTTAAAAACTTGAAACAAAATATTTTCTTCAATTGTCAACCTTATTTGGCCATTCAATGGTATTCAATACATGAGATTATAAGATGACCCACACGAATGGTTGACGGGAAAAATGTTGTCACTTGTGCAAATTATGATATGTAGAAATTTTGATGTCTTGCATAGTTCAAGTTTCAATTTCAAAGGTATAGTCTCTCCATGTCCAGGTCAGGTCTCAGTTTCAAAGGTATAGTTCCTCCAAGTCTAGGGGTTTCAAGGTTCTCTAAAGCTACCTAAAACTTGGAAAACTCCTATAGCTATGCCCCTTGGACTTTTGGACATTTTTAATTTGTAAGATTCCATTGGCATTCAAAGGATCGAGGCGAAAACATTAACTTATTCACATAATGTTTTCAAATTTAAAAAATTTATGTACAAAAGCCTTTTGGAGGAAACTTATTTTCACTTATGTGGCGATTTAGAAGTTTGATGTAACTTATTTTCACTTATTTTCCTATATTTTCTTTCATCACATAAACTTATATTATCTACACACAACTTTCTCTCATTTTTAAAACATATTGAATTTCTTTTCGATGTCTCATTTCCCCCTCTTTGGGGGTATGCTAGTTATAACCATTATTATAACCATTATTATAACCAGGTCTCATGTTTGTCCCACACAATCTACATTTTCTTTTCCATTGGATTCGTTATTTGGTTGCTTTCTTTTCACCTACACACTTAAAAGGACGAAGAATACCATTTGCTCTTTACCTGCAGACTAAAAAGATAAAATTGTCTAGAGATCGCTAAACAGAGATTTTGGATATATAACTATAGGAGTTCATTTTCTACAATGGAGATTCATTGTTTTTGCAGTAGAGCGTTGGTATATTTCATTAACACGAGTGATCCATGGATCAAACTGCATCATTTTATTCCATTCTTGGGGTTAAGAAGGACTCTTCCACTACTGAAATATGCAGTGACAATATATTTTATATTTCTTAATATTCATAGTGACTCTTATGTAATTTTGACTTTATATGACATTTAACATTTCCTATATGATATTTTTGATAACGTGTCTTTGAACCCATTCACCGAATTCCTCCGAGTAGAAAACAATGGAATAAACTTCACTTTTGGAGGATTTTGGAAGCTGTGATTAAAACTCTGAACTATTCCATCCATTACATCCCACTTTGAAATGGAATTACTTAGCCTAGCTATGATAATGATCTTCCACAAATTCTATACAAGGTATATTATTATATAGTGGCAGGGCTTATTGGCGTTTGTCGGTCTCTTAATTTGTGACTGTTCTAGTTGGTAAATTTTGAAATAAAATGAATTACATTAATAAAATTTTATTAAATCGTTTCATAATTAATTTTATGAAATCATTTCATCTAAATTATGAAGGCTGTCGACACGGTTATGAGGCTCTCCGCGAAATCTTCCTAGTGTCTTTTAGAGTTTGAAGGTATATTTCTTTATAGAATTCATCAATGAATCTAGGTTGTATATTTTGGAGCGCCTTATATACTGGACAGACTCTCCCTTGGGAGGGGAGCCTATCAAATGGGCACCGTCGGATGAAATATCCAACGGTACCCATTTGACAGGCTCCCCTATCGAGGGAAAGTCTCTCTAGTTAATAAGGATTGCCGTATATTTCTTTAAAGATTTCATTAATGAATTGCTAGGTTGTTTATTTATTTCTTTTGTTCAATGAATGCTAAATTCTTCCACATACTTCCATTTCATACTTAAAAAAAATGTGTTATATATTTTTCTCGAGTGTGAGGTCGATTGGTTTAGATAATTCAGATCCCGGGTGACACCTAGCCCAAGGTTGGAATCCCAAAGACCCTTCCATCATGGAAAACATAGTATGGATTTTTTTTAATATATTAGTTATGTATAGATGTTTTTATTTGAGATTTGCGGTGAACTACTATTTATGTTTTTTCATTTATGGATGAGAAATATATTTGAGTTATAATTTTTTTTTCTTTTCAATATTTTATTTTTGTTTACTACATAGCAAAAACACATTTTCATTTGTGCTTCATACTAGTCAACACATTTGAATTCCATAAGGTATTTACCCTATCCAATTCATTTGGATTACTTTTTTTATTATTTGCAGCAATATCAAATAATATTTATGGATATTTTTATATGAAAGGAATAACAACAATATTACGAAATTGAGGAACTCAATATAATAAAAATTTGTCCATTGGAGAATCAACAAATCTTCTATGATTTTCAATGATTAAGAATAAATTGTAAAGAAAGATGATTTCAATGGGACAAAAGCTCACTCTTAACACATATTTATTAAGGTTTGGCATATTATAATATTTATGATCTCATGTTAATTACATTGTAAGCTAGCAACAAATATTTCTTTATAATTAAAGTTTAATGCAAATGTTTTTTTCCATACTATGGTATGTTTTACCTCAGTCTCTCAACAACTAAACAACTTTGATAGTAACATAGGGAAAAATATACATGATATTGGAAACTATGGTAAGTAATTATACATTATATTGAAAACTATCATGATACATGGTATATGGTATAACTAACACTCTAAAATGAAAATGTCATGAACTATTATTTTACTCTATAATTTTGACACATGATTTTCTTTCACATGTAAGTGACTATCATCTAAAGAGTTCATAATGAAAATATTAGGTATTAAAATATATAAAAAATGAAATGAATGAATATATATATATATATGGACATATCTAGTCAAAATGATTGAAATGTATGCATTTATATCTTTACTCTTTTACCAAAACAACAATTAAACATTTTGTATTCAATTTCATCAATTGTCAAAAGCTAAATGCAAATATCTCCTCCCCATTGCTACTCACAATGTCGGGGACATTGCCACCACGTGGCTCTTACTTGTTTTTTAAGTATAAGCATGTTCTTCCATTAGAAATCAATGAAGTATTATGATGACCTCCATCATCTTATATCTAGGAAACAAAGAAGAAGGTTCTTCTATTATATGGTGAGAATCCCACATTACCATATTCACAGATAATTATAATGGCGATCTCTTTTTGTTTGAAATTGACATTATTTATTCCTTTTAAACTTTCTCTAGGACTTTTCTCTATATTTATTAAGTGGTCCCCCTTTTACTGGATCTTTTTGTACACAAGGAAAATACGTTGATGACGTCTACTTGATATTTACAATGTGTGTCAGTGCCACTCTTTCACTGTAAACAAGGAGCATCCGAGAACCAAAGACGTTGAAAAGACATAGCCCAGGTTTGTTTGGTGCAAATATGGAATAAAACAACAAAAAATATCCAAAGGTTCAACTATCAGAGAATGAGTTATAGATTTCTAGGATCAATGAATGACCTTGAGAAGAAAAATATAGTACAAACAAGGTGAATTAAACACTCTTGAGAGAACAAAAGGTAATTAAAAGTTGTAATGAAAAAAAACCGAAGACTGTGATCTTCTCCCCAATATGGTTGCCGATATTATTAATGAAGAAACTAAATCAATGTGGAAAAACATTGTTTCCCTAGTCTAAATGGTTTATAATCTAAAACAAAACAGAACATATTGAAAGCCTTTTCCTAGATTTATTAAATCACTTGAATGTAAATAATCTATACTTCTTTTTTAAGGTTGACAGTTGTCCCCATTTGGCTTTGATATTTTGCAATCCTGTTGATGAAGAGATAAGCTGCAAAGGTTCAAATGAAACAAGAAACAAATTAGAAAGTGAAAGATAATCTAATAGATCTAAGAAATTGACCAAGGAGAATTACTATAACTGAAATTTGACAACATTTATGAAAAAATAAATCATAATTGTATTAACAATAAGAAGGGACAAATTACAAACATGAAGCCTTGATTTTGTGCTTCTTCCTACTAGGATTTTTCCTCAAGGTATCAACCTTTGCCTCTCAATTCTAGAAATATTTCAACAACATATGGGTGCTTTCTTTGTCCTCCCTCAACCATGAGGGTGAGATTTTATTTATATGCCAAAAGAAATGAAGGGATTTGAGGATTAATTGGATAAGGTTATGGGATCATTCCTACATGTTAGGGGTTTTCCTACCACATATTTTGGTTTGTTGGGATAAGTCTCCATGAGGGATTTCTTCTAAAATTCTCTCGATCATTCTATTTTTACTTTTTAATGACATCTGACGCACTTTGTATACAAGAAACCAGTGTCCTGAAGACAAAATTCTCTCTGCACAAAAGAAATAAGTGTCACTGATGCATGTTGTACATGTAGAACATGTTTTGGTCATATCTAACACCTATTGTTAGAATCCAGGGTGTGTCGAGGTTGATAGAAATTGGTTTCAAAAAGGAAAAAAAATCTTCTCAAGTATTTTTCCATAAATTCCTTCAGGGATTTAGGTAAGTACCCATCTTACTATCATAAGGATGAAAATATTATGGTGTAACACCCTCCCCTTAACTGACTACAAATAACAAATTATTGTCTTCCTGACCATCTATGTCACCAAATTGTGATGAACTCAAGAATGAAGTGTGGATCGGTGGTGTTAAATATAGCGTGTCTACGATAACCATTCTCTCTTAGGATGGAACCCTATTCAGTTAACTAGGGTTCCTAGTAAGTTAACTAGGTAGAGTATGTCCCTAGCAAGTGCCCTAGTGCCCCCAACAGTCTACTATGGTTCTTGGTTTGGGGCCAAGAAGGTTGATTCCATGGAAATGTCCCTAATATATCGATAGGTCCACTATTTGTCTCTAGGTTATTTTTGTCAGGGATCAGACAACACTTAGTCATTAGGACTAAGAAAATCATACATGTTGAGAAAAAGACATCTTGGTATGGGATGAGTTATATTCTTGGTCTACGACCAAGTAGGTAATGTAGGTATAGTAATGGTCAATTAATTAGGAATTTGTTTGTCAATTAAACAAGATGATGATGTGTGATGTCATTCTATCCTACATGATTTAGCTAGGTTGTCTCTTCAAGGGAATGTCTGCCCCTTGATGATGTCACTATCTTCTTGGGAGCATTTGGGAGAAGTAGAGGATCACATCATCCATTTTGGACCTTCCTTATATGGTGATCATAAACATACAGTTATTGCATAGACACTTGTGGACCACATACCTTGAGAGAGAAAGATTAAAATTTGGTTGTTTTGTATTTTGGGTAAACTAGTTGTTCTCCCACCTTGTTGGCACACCTTGGTCTTGTGCATAAAAGGGTTGTTTTCCCACTTTGTTGGTACACCTTGGTCTTATGGGTAAAAGGGTTGTCCTACCACTTTGTTGTGACCCCTATTATTGACTTTTGGTATTTTGTTAACCCCTTGTTATTCCTTGTGCTAATATCCCTCCTTGGTTGGGCCATTCTAGCCTTATCCATGACCTTAGTACCCTATCCTAAGTCATCATAATATTATTTTATTCTAACACTCCTAAAATCTAGGAGGTCTAGAGTAACCTTAAATTTTTAAGGATAATCCTTCTAGAATCCATTTCAAGCCTATAAAAGGTAAAATATCTAATTATGAGATAATTCAGGAGACGATCTGAGATCTTCTCACATATTTATGATCTATGGTTTATTGCTTCTCTTTTGTCGTGACGTCTAGGATTTCTCTACTACATTAGTTCCTCTTGAAGGGTTCCTCTTTCCCTCACAGGTGACCCTTGGACTATTTTAGCCCGATGAAGGAGGTTGTGACCTTGCTGATCTTGTTTAAGTGTGTATTGAGCCTATTAAAGAAGTACATTGTTAATTTTTGAGAAAAAATGAATATGCTTATACTTTATAACGTTTATCAAACAATTTCAGCACTTATTGAATTTCATAAATCAACCAAATATGAACCTTTATATCAACCACATATGAATATTTATATCAGCCACATATAAATCTCAAAAATAAATATTCCACCTAAATTAGCTCCATAAATCACCCTTATTCAATCAACCATCAGAGACAATATATACCTTGGGAAAACCCTCTAAACGCGGAGGATGAAAAACCTAGCAATTCTTTAAGTAATATAGATTGATTTGAATAGAATGGTTTATAGCACATAATTATATTTCATGATAAAATTTATCACCTCAAAAATAGAGAAGAGAGATCCAATGCAACCCACCAAAAAGAACTATATGCAACTGTATTGAACTTGCATTATGCCTAGCATATTAATAACAAGCCAAAAACCCTAGTATGTAGAAGGAAGAACATAGAAGGCTCAATACACACACTAAGAGAATCACATAGTGTATTCACAATGAGTATCTAACTATAAATTCCTCCATGCAAACATTAACTCCCTTCCTTTCCTCAATTGGATTTACTTGACTGTTCACTGTATTGAAGTGACTTGAATTGAATGTTATCTGACTTTAGTTGAATGTTAACATACTTGAATTGAATGTTAACTGACTTGAACTAAATTTTAAGTCTCTTGAATTGAATGTTAACATACTTGAACTAAGTTTTAACTGACTTGAACTGAATGTGAATTGAACTCAATATTTGACTGACTATTTATCACTTAGTTAACGATTTAACTTAAGTGTCATAAGTGCTTCACTCCTAGTTCCATCCATGCACAATTTCTATATTAAATTCTACATGGATCTCTTTAGTTATATGATGCATGGTGATTGATGAGCATTAAGCTCTTATTTACTTAACTAATTACATCCATTGATATCTTGACTGATGAATTCACCAAGGCATTGATTGAGGCATTCATATTTCAATGAATCTTTATAACTTGAGTTCACTCAGATATTTGCATGGAAAATTTGAATTCTCTTTCTCTATGCTTTCTCTCACTATCATTAAGTAATTAATGCATGGTCCATATGTGCATTAATTATTTATCCATCTTATCATATCATACTCGGAATAATTATTCCATACTGATGACCATATCTATTACCCTAAGCCATACAGTCATATGCTAAAGTAATTCACTCTAGCAGTAGGTAAGACCTAAAGGAGACTTACAACACTTAGTGACCATGACTAGAAATATATTACATAGTATAAACAGATGAATTGATACAAACAAAGTCCATATACACAATTGGAAATAAATTGTCATAGGAGGTACCATCTATGAGAATCATTGACTTTATACAACACAAGTATAGGATTGATACATCACAAGTCCAAAGTATTGATACAACACAAGACTCCAATCTTGATACAACACAAGTATAGGATTGATAAAACACAAGTCCATATTCTTGATACAACAAAAAAACTCCAATATTGATACATCACAAGATCATAGTATAAACATCCCACTTCAATACATGAGGATGTAGATAGGGCTTTGATACAACATAATGTCATGACCTGATACCACACGAATCTCTAACTTGATACAAAAAAAGTATCGGGGAATGACTCCTGATGTTGTACAAATAACATGTCCTCTAAGTGAGGGAGACATTCTATGCTTTACCAGTAATTTCCCATTGTATCAATATCATCTCGAAAGTATCTCAACTTCATTACTGAGAGTGCATTGTTCACAAATTTGCAATCTTGCTATTAGTAGCTATGTATTGAAATTTTATTTTTACATGACCATAAATTCAATGAATTAAAAATTCATCTCAATGTCTTCTATCATAAGGCATAGGTTTTTTTATAACTCTTGACTATTAACACCTAATAATTGTAGGCTTCAAGGCTTTAAAACTAGTAGGTAGCATCCTAAGCTACACTACTCCTGAACATGTATTACTATACACTAAATGCATTTAGCTTATGTATTTATAACCACAATATGCATAACTAATCCCAAGATATATAATAGGTCTACAATGTATCAAAATACAATAAACAATCTATTCTAATGTACATGAAAGGTGCTCAAACATATTCTTATCCACAAGCATAAAAATATAGCAAGTCTGCTAGGTAATTTGATAGACCAACCAACTACTTATTCAAAGTAGAATCATCTGGATATGATCCAGAATGAAGTTTATATAAAATAGAAGCTATGTATTTCATATACATTATAAACAACACATTAAATTTATGATTATCATGTTGAAATAAAATCTTATATTTTCTTTCAATTCTCAACATTTGTTAACTTCAAGGAAATTCTACCATCTGGATATCCAACTTCTCCAAGAGGTTTAATTGTTCTCTTAGAGTTTAGAATACAACTCTTCTAGAGTATCAAATAGTCTCCAAGACTTTGACCATGTAATGCTCATGTGAATTCTCTCCACAAGGTGTCACAACCATTGAATTCTTGAGTCATGTACCATGAATAACTCTATTGGGGACTTTTAACTGCTATTGCTTGTGAAGATACACCAATACTCCCTTTTTAACTAGAGGAGTCTTTCATATTATACCAAGCTTGTTATGGACAAAGGCTTAGTAAATATGGTGGAAATTATGCTCATCCATAGATATGTACTGGAGTTACACAACTTATTTATGTACCATGTTTCAAAGATAACTCACTAGTAAACTTGTAAATCTTTAGTTCCTTACAGTATTCTCTATCTCAAGCAACATCTTTGATGTGATATTCCTCCATCACTGAACTAGTCCGAATCCATATGTATGTGAAACTCACTTTCACCAATCGAGACGTGTCTGAATCCACATACACATCCACCAAGTAGGTAACAATACACATTTTTTGTTGTACATGTCTAATTACTCACTATAAAGCATATAACTGATCTTGGGACCCGCATAGGTATATCTAACATCTATGATATGCTGGAAATCTTAACAAGAATCATATTTATCTTTATGTTTGTGGTGATGAATTTACAATCCATTATTATTGAATCCTTTCAAGAACTCTACTAAACATTTTTCCTCAATATAAGAACAAACTTATCTAATGACTGTTACACCTCTAAAATTAAGAATCATCCAATATTATTACATAAATATTCATTTTGAATATGAGTATCATGCATGGCTTCTACATAACAGGAGGTTAATTTAATTGTTCCATTGGTTATTCCAAGAGATAGAAAATCTAACTTCTCCCTCTACGATGTGAGAATCATAAATTTGAGTCCTCCATCATTGAGACTCATACTCCTCTATATATAACACATATATGAATATAATTAAGATAAATACATTGCCTTTATGATTCTTCACATTTCTCATAATAGAATTAGGGATTTTATTATGTTTTCTTCCTAAGAAATATGAGAACCTCCTGATCTTTTCTCTTTCAAGATCAACCATCAGAATGACTCCATATTTAACTCATGCATTACTTGTAGGTCAGGGAAAATGAATTTTTCCTACAAGAGAAAATATTCTAATATTTATAACCATATCATACTCATAAATATATACTGATAATAATTTACACAATTATGTCCAGATATTAATCGATTGCATTAAAATAACTCATACTGATACCATGAACTAATTTTCAGATTTATATGAGTATTATATCAGTTCTGTATTATTCCAATATCAGCCCCATGTATTAGTCCAATATCAATTCCATATCATTAATTTTAAATATTAATGCATCTCCATATTCATATAGAAATTTCATCCTTGTATTCATCAAGGTTTATCTAGACTTATGTTCATATCTCATGAACAATCATGCAACATTATATACTTTATCCCATGAAAAAAATTATGAAGCCTTCTATCAATCCTGTATAAGTTGATATCAGTCTTATATCAATATAATGTCTCATAATATGGACTTAATGAGATCTACAATGTGCTAATAAAGACAGAAAACAATGTGTATGCTCAACACAATTCCAAAGTCCAAGAATAGAGATCTCTACATGATAGTCATGAAATCCATTCAGAAACATTTATATCTGATTTATAACAGCATATAAAAATCAAAATATAAAGTAATTATATTTTATTTATATGTGTGGGCTCCCTCTTGATCTCTGCACCATTGCGGAGAAAACCAGTCCTACTTTATTCATTGGAATAGAATAACTTCTTTGTAGTGAAAGGATTTATCCCTTTATTCATTATTTCCATGAGGAGAAGATTCTCCTCTTTAGTCTGCACAAGCTTGCTTTTGATGGGCCCAAATTCTTGACTCAAGGCCTTCTTCTTGAAAATATTTGTGTGTTAGAATAATCAACCCATAGTTAGCTACCTTAGACATTAATTAATCCAATTTTTGTCTTATTTGCCTAGTTTCTATATTCCACCTTATTCAAGTTGTCCTCCACACGTCCAAAGTGGTCAAAATTGCTAAAATTGAGTCATGGAGTGCTTGGGAAACCACTTGGAATCAAATCTTCTTTATTCTTGGCCTTCCTAGTGCATGTCTGCTTTTTCTGCTTTATTGCCTGCTTTTTCTGAGTTTTAAGGCAATTGGGAAAGTTTGACTAGGTGAAGTTTACTTGTTTTTTTTCCTCATCATCCTCCACTCTTTTCTCCTACGAAAAGCATGTATGAGTTGTCCTTCCATCATCTATTAGATTTCCTAATTTATTTTTCCAATTCATGAGCTCCTAGACAAATTTGGAAACTGCTTTATACACCTATGGGGGATTTGCTTTGATTTAGTAAGCCTTCTTTTGAACAAATTCGAATGGAATCCTTATGCATTTGAATATCTCATGTAATTATTTATTGTGGCAGCCTATGACTTCACAGGGTTGGCTATTGTACACTTATTCAATACAGATTAGTGTTCTGCTCCATATTCAGTCTCCTTTGTGTGTAATTTGCATGTGTAATTGGCAATTTTTGTGAGTGTAATTGTTCTAACACCTGGGTTCAATTTTCACATGGTATCAGAGCCTTTGTAGATAAATTTCTATCCTTCCAATTTTTTATTGCAGGTTCGACATCATTGACTAGGAGCATTCTGCTGACTGAAGGGACAATTTCTGAGCCATGGATCAATCTTAGAAGATCATCTTGACTCCATTTAACTTCTTTGAATGGAAAGAAAAGATGGAGATATTGTTGAGAGCAAAAGGACTCTACAGAGTGATTGTGGCAACAAAAGCAGAGCCCAATGTAGCTGCAAAGAAAATTAAATGGCACAACAGGTGGGATGAGGCCTATGGTCTCCTGTGTCTGAGCATATCCAGAGACCTCCTTTTCCATCTTGATGGATTAACATCACCAAATGAATTATGGGAGAATTTTGTTGAGCTTTTTAGTAAGACAGATGAGATGAGGGGACATAAAATTGAAAATTAACTGATCTCCCTGAGTCCCAATAGATTTGAATCCCTGCAACTCTATTTTTCCAAGTTCAAAGCCCTTGTTTTGCAGCTAAAACAGTGTGGGATCGAAAAGAAGGAGGAGAAAATGGTTTTGGCCATACTCTCAAAACTTGAACCTGATTATTTAGTGTTTGTCTCGACCTTCCATGCCACAAAGTTGATAGCTCGAGCCTGGAAAATGCCTAGACTTGTAGATTTCATGGAATCTCTCACACAAGAACAAGATAAATTGGTGATCATGGGCACCATCAAACCTTCCTAAGACCAAGATCTGGTTGCTAGAGATTCGAGGGTGGATTCAAAAGGCAAGAAGAAAGCTAAGAAGCCACCTGAGCAAAAGAGAGATAAGAACAAGTCTCCAGAGGATCCCCAAGGTTCCAAGAAGAACTTCCAGAAGAAGAAGAACAAAGGAGAAATGAGCAAGTACGCATACTGCAGTAAGGGAAATCATTCTGAAAGCTCTTGCATGAAGAAGCAAATTGACATGCTCACCCAACTCCTAGAGAAGAATGGCATCTCCCTTCCTGATAGCTCAAAGAAGAGGGAAGGAGGATCAAATTCAGAAGACAGAGAGAGAGTTCATGCATTGGTTGCTAGCACAACAAGCTGACCTAGTTTCATCATTGATTCTTGAGCTTTAAGACATATGGTTTAAACCAAGGAGGCATTAACCTCACTTGACATGTCTAAAGTTCCACAAAGTGTACTGGGATATGAATCTCTCACTGAAAGTTTGGGCAAAGGGAGGATTGATCTTGACCATGGTAAGTTCAACAATGTATTTTATGTTCTAGGTCTTGCCTCTAACCTCTTATCAGTGTATCAGATGACCCACACAGGGTTTCCAAAGAAGGTCATATTCTCCCTTAATGAAGTTGAGATCACAAAGATCTCAAATGGTAAAGTCATTTCAAAAGGAGCTGCAAATCACACTTCAAAGGTATACATGTTCTCACACTTCCTACCCTACTCAAACCCCTCTGCTCTTCTGATTCATCCGAATGAGGCAAGCAAGATTTGGCATGAAATATTTGGCCACCTTAATTACAAGTATCTTTCTGATCTTAGTGAAAAGAAATGGTCATAGGGTTACCAAATATTAAGTTTTCCAAATGATTCTGTCAAGGTTGCATCTTAGGAAAACACCCAGAGCATAAATTTGAGAGAGCTAGCCATGAGAGAACCTCTGTACCTATTGAGTTGATCCATAGTGATGTTTCTGGTCCATTTCCTCATATTTCAATGATTCAAGCCAAATATGCATTGACATTCATACATGACTTTTCCAAGTACTGCTGGGTTTACTTCTTGAAACACAAGTCTGAAGTTTTTGGCCTCTTCAAAGTCTTTAAGGCTTTGGTTGAAAACCTGTCTAGGAGGAAACTCAAGGTCCTCAGATCTAACAATGGTGGTGAGTATGTCAAGTATGAGTTCATTCAATATTGTGTAGATGTAGGTATTCATATGCAGCATTCTATCCCTTACACACCACAGCAAAATGGTGTTGCTGAGAGGAAGCACAAATCACTGAAAGAGATGGCAACTTGCATGATGGAGGCTAAGACTTTGCCACCAATGTTTTGGGCCGAAGCTATAAACTGTGCAGCCTATATCCAGAATAGGGTGTCTCATAAATATCTTGATGGTATGACTCCTTTTGAAGCATGGAGTGGGCACAAGCCAGATGTGACCCATTTCAGGATTTTTGGCTCAAGGGCTTGGGCTAGAATTCCAACAAAAAAGAGGAAGGATTTGCAGCCCCAAAGCCAAGAGTGTCTATTTTTTGGGTACTCTAAAGATTCAAAAGGGTAAAATCTGATCAATTTGAGCAAAAACAAATCCTTCATTGAAAGGAGTGTTCAGTTCCAAGAAGAGCCTTTAGTAGCAGTGGAAGTTGGAGAATCCTCTTCACCACCAGAACCATTAAATGTAAGTGAAGAGATAGTTGAGTTTGCTGAATCTGATATGTCTGATAATTATTATTTAATTGAATATCCTAACATTCCTAAAAGACCAAAATGGGAAGCAAAGACCATTCATGCAGCTGGAGAACTAGCTGGAAATCCTAATGATCCTAGGAGGACTAGATCTCAGTTTGAGAGTGCTCTGTGCATGAAAGACCCCTTGTTTGTAGAGAAATGCTATCTGATGGTTGAATCATACCCACATACATATGAATATGCAGCACATGATCCAATATGGAAAACAACCATGAAAGAAGAGTTCATCTCACTCCAGAAGAACAACACTTGGGAGTTGGTTGATCTTCCCTAGGGAGGAAGCTAGTTCAGTGTAAATGGGTTTACAAAACCAAATTTGCTGCTGATGGTTCACCTTTGAAATATAAGGCAATATTGGTAGCCAAGGGCTACTCACATGTACATGGCATAGACTACAATGAGACCTTTGCACCAGTGGCAAAGATGGACTCCATCAGGCTAGCCTTAGCCATTGTAGCTTCAAAGCAGTGGGAGGTACACCACATGGATGTGAAGTGTGATTTACTGAATGGAGATATTACTGAAGAGATTTATATGCATCAGCTTCAAGGATTTTCTACTAATCCATCTCTTGTGTGTAGGCTAAAGAAGTCATTGTATGGGCTTAAGCAAGCCCCTAGGGCTTGGTATGCCAAGATTGATAGCTTTCTGCTATCATTGAATTTTGTTCGATGCAAGTCAGATACAAATGTATATTTGAAGCTGATTCATGGTTCAATAATGATTACTATCTTGTATGTTGATGACCTTCTCATTACAGGAAGCTCAAAGGATGAAATTGCCTCCTTGAAGGATGCAATGAACCATGCATTCTCTATGACTGATTTGGGCTTATTGAGCCAATTCTTGGGGCTCAAGATTGCTCAAACCAAACATGGAATCAAAGTACATCAGTCCAAGTATTCCTTGTATTTCTTGAACAAGTTCAACATGAAGGACTGCAAGCCAAGCAAGTCTCCCTTCCTTTCAGGAGTTAAGCTTGAAGAAGCTGATTCTTCACCTATGGTAAACAATACACCGTATAGGCAACTGATTGGGTGTTTGCTGTACCTTACACATAATCGACCTGATATTTCTTATGCAGTAAGTGTGGCTTCAAGATACATGGATCAGCCTCATGAGATCCATTGGAGAGCAGCCAAAAATATCCTTAACTTTGTTCAGGGAACAAGGACTCGTGGGATCTTCTATAAAGCTAAATCTGATCATGATTTGATTGGGTTAATTGACAGTGATTGGGCAGGTGACAACATAGATTGAAATTCAACATCAGGATATGTGTTCATGCTTATTGAAGGACCAATCAGTTGGTCAAGCAAGAAACAGAGTGCCATTGCACTCTCATCTACAGAAGCATAGTACAGAGGAGTTGTAAATGCAACAACTCAATGTTTATGGTTGCAGGGGTTACTTGGTGAGTGTGGCTTCGAATCAGAATAATCAACTACTATCTATTGTGATAATCAGAGTACCATTAGAATCTACAATGATCCAGTTCAGAGACAGAGAACCAAACACATTGAGATCCATATGCACTACATTAGACAACTTGTGCATGATGGCACCATTCACCTACTCTTCTGTTCAGCTTTAGAACAAGTAGTAGATATATTCACCAATTTTTTTTGTGAGAAGACATTCAGCAATCTCAAATCACTGTTGGGGATTTCTGATCATGCTATGAAGCATGAGTGATGACAATATTTTCAAATTTTGTTTTACTGTCCATGTTTAAGGGAGGATTTTTCCCACTGGGTTTTTTCCTCTTTCCTTGGTTAAATGGACATGCAGTATGTAAAGGGTGACTAAGCCTTGTTGCTAGGCCCTATAATTTTCTGATATTTTACTCATAAGTTAGGCTTAAGGGGGGGTGTTAGAATAATCAACCCATAGTTAGCTACCTTAGACATTAATTAATCTAATTTTTGTCTTATTTGCCTAGTTTCCATATTCCACCTTATGCAAGTTATCCTGCACATGTCCAAAGTTTTCAAACTTGCTAAAATTGAGTCATGGAGTGCTTGGGAAACCACTTGGAATCAAATCTGCTTTATTCCTGGCCTTCCTAGTGCATGTCTGTTTTTTCTGCTTTATTGCTTTCTTTTTCTGAGTTTTAAGGAAATTGGGAAAGTTTGACTAGGTGAAGTTAACTTGTTTTTTGTCCTCATCATCCTCCACTCTTTTCTCATAAGAAAATAATGTATGAGTTGTTCTTCCATCATCTATTAGCTTGCCTAATTGATTTTCCCAATTCATGAGCTCCTAAACAGATTTGGAAACTGCTTTATGCACCTATGGGGGATTTGCTTAGATTTAGTAAGCCTGCTTTTGACCAAATTCGAATGGCATCCTTATGCATTTGAATATCTCATGTAATTATTTATTGTGGAATCCTATGGCTTCACAGGGTTGGCTATTGTACACTTATTCAATACAGATTAGTGTTCTGCTCCATATTCAGTCTCCTTTGTGTGTAATTTGCATGTGTAATTGGCAATTTTTGTGAGTGTAATTCTTCGAACACCTGGGTTCAATTTCCACATGGTGAGTGTATAAAAACACTCCCTTGTGGTATTCAATGGAATGATAATGGACATGATATTGTCCTTAACTGAATAAAAGATGATATTCTTGGAATTTTCTTGATTCTTCTTGATGTTTATTTTCCCTGCATTGGTGTTATGCTCCTCTATTGCTGTCGATAGATAACCATCAATCTTATGCTGAGTATTGAACAACCTTACCTTACATGTGTTGAAGTTGGAAGTACCTTCAAGGTGGTATTCCAACCGAACAAATATCGATGTCATGGCTACAATCGTTTGCTCAACTCTTCAAGATCTACGTAGGATTATCTTGCTACAAAAAACTAAGCTCTTTCATGCCCTATGATTTGACACAATGTTGATGTTTGAGAAAAAATGGAGATGCTTGAACTTAAATTTTTTTATCAAACAATTTCAACACTTACCAATTTCATAAACCAGGCACATATGAGTCTTTATATCATCTGCATATGAATTTGTATATCAACCACATAGTCATAGGATAATGTAATTCAATCTAGGGGAATCTAATCCCTAAAGGAAACTTATAACACTCAGTGACCATGAATAAAAATATATCACATAGTATAACCACATGATCACTTGATACAATGCAAGTCCATATCCATAATTGGAGATCCATTCTCATAGGGTACCGTCTATGAGAATCATTGACTTTATACAACACAAGTCTAGGCTTGATACAACACAAGTCCATAGTCTTGATACAACACAAGAATTTTCTTGATACAGCAAATGCCTACAATTTTTATGCAACACAAGACTCCAATATTGATACAACACTAGATCATAGTAGAGGCATCCCACCTCAACGCCATTGTTGGCATTATGATAGGTATCATGATCATATGGAAACAATTCAGATTGTGATTTTGTTTTCATTGATGGAAACACATAATTTCCAAGCATATGATCCAACAACAAGGAGGATAGATAAGCACAGTTCATAGTGTAATCAGGATTTCCGCTCATGTATGCAAGCAAACTAGTTCCCCTGAGGAAGAAAACTATGACTCATCTTGAATGAATACCTTTAATATCGAAAATAAAGAAGTTGAGACATGATGTCCATTCAATTCATTTGATAGAGATTGGACAATCAAGAGAGTACATTCAATTCATTCAAAAAATATTGGAGAAACCAAATTAAAGGAGGAAAGATGGATCGACGATGGGAAAGGATTCACGAAGTGAACCTGTACGAGAGAAAAGTGATCTGCAAAAGAAAATTGAAGATCCACAACATTAAGGTGAGATCCACATTTGATCTCAAATTGACGGTCAGGAAGGATCCCACAAGAAATCGATGACTCTTAGAAGTTACAGAAATATATTTGCGGAAGGAAATTGCGGAAGCTCATTTAGGGAAAATTTGAAGTCCCATATGCAATCCACAATATGTAATATGATTGCAGAAAGGACCATTGCAGCCACATGATTACAGAAGTCAGTTTTTCGGAAAGTTGGGAATTGCATACCCACAAATCGCAAACTGCAATTGCGGAAAGGAGCTTGTGAAAAGGTTGTTGGGGAAGCTAAGTTGTGGGAACTCAATTACGGAAATATTGAGTTTTGGAAAGACTAAGGTTGTAGAAAAAATATTGTGGAAAGATCTATTGTGGAAATATATCATGCAGGGAATAAGTTGTGGAAACTCAATTGTGGAAACTTAATTGCGGAATTTGAAGAACCCCTAGAATATAAAGGAAATTCGGTTTGATTAGTTATGAATTCAAGAGCCTAGAAGCATATGGTTAAATAAGTTTAGAATTATTATCGATTGGGTTCCTTTCCTTCCATGATTCATTAAACAATTTTCTGATCAATTATGAAACTGAAAGTCAGGAATACGAATAGGAGAAGGGAATAAATATTAGCAAGCATAAAATAGGGAGCAGAGAAATGTGTGACAAGCACTGAAATGGGGAGAATATGTAGAACAAATATAGTGAAGGGATCCAATTTTGAATGAGTAGAGGCAGAAGTAGATCAAATGATGTAACAAAGTTTGTAAGCATAGCTATATCTGGTTTTTATCATATTGTACTAAACAAAGTTTAACTCTAGGGAATGAGGGTTGTAAGGTGGTTCTAGGGAATACTTCTAGTCTTATATATGCAAGTTGCAGCTTGTAGAAGTCTAGTGGGGTCTAGAAAAGTAGGAGAGTTAGTGCTCTCCACAAGTTGTTTCCTATAAAATAGAGGTTGTAGCCACACTTGAGTTGGTGCTCAAAGAAAGTTAATTTATAATAAAATAATTTTCTATTATGAGTTTCCTCATGAATATTTTTCTGTGTCCCCATCATCTTCATGATTGATAACAATTACTTCTGTTTTAAATTTGTTGCATTATCATGGTTGTAAATATGTGAACAATAATAAAGTTTTAAAAGGTCACAAATTGTTTAATCATAGGAATAAATGATTCAACCCCCCCCCCCCCCCACCTTCTCAGTTATTCGAATAATCTCAACAATTGGTACCAGAGTAGGTTCCTTTTATTTAAAGGTAGATCTATAAGATTAAACATGCCAATTCGTGAAGGGACTTTAACCAATAAGGTTCCTCTGTTTGATGGAACAAATATTTCCTTCTGGAAGGATAGAATGAGAACATATCTAATGTCCTTACGTGCTGATGTTTGGGAAGTAGTAGACACTAGCTATGTAAGGCTAGTTGTGCTAGCCTCCAAAGATGATAAGTTGGAATTTAGTTTTAACGCAAAGGAAATGAATGTTATCCTGATTGGTCTTGAAAAATTTGATTTTGTTAAGGTGATACATCTTGAATCTGCAAAAGAGATATGGGTCAAACTTATAAGCAGTTAAGAAGGAAATGAGAAAGTAAAAGATACCAAATTGTAGACATATAGACTGAAGTTTGAACAGTTAAATATGAATGAGGATGAGAATTTTAGTAAATATTTACTAAGAGTATAAGAGACCGTGAATGCTATGAAATATCTTGGTGAAAATATTGAGGAAGCACCCTTAGTTTAGAAAATTTTGAGATCTTTTCCTGGTAGATTTAATCCCAAAGTTTTTGCAATAGAATAATTAAATGATCTTAAAACTCTGCCTATTGACCAACTCCTAGGAAATATGACTCCTTATGAAATGAGGATTAGTAAAGATAAATACACCACTAGAGAAGCATCCTTTAAAGAAGATAATAACACTAATTATGAAATGGATGTGATTGAAGCAATATTTGTAAGAAGGTTGAAGAAAGGATCAGGTAAATATAAATGAAAGATCCCCATTAATTGTTTCAATTGTGGTAAGATAGGCCATTATGCATATAAATGTCGCCAGAAGAAAAAGGGTCAGACTTCTGATGATGAACAAAAATACACATTCAATAAATACAAAAAAGAGGCTAAATATACAAAGAAAAGCTTATGTGCAAATGATGTTGATTCCTCAGAAGAGATAGACAGTGATTCATCTTTTGAAGATAAAGTGAATAATTTTATGCTCATGGCCATAGAAGATTTTGAAAATGACTATACATGAAGTGACCTTAATGATGAATAAGTTATGGTTTATATGGAAGGTGAACTAATCAGTGCTCTGGAAGAAATTGGCAGACTCAGACTAAAGAAGAGGAAACAAAAACAATTGATGATGTAGTATGAAAAGAATGGTAAAAAAAAAGTCAAGTTGTTGCTCTGTTAAAAGTAGAATTAGAAGAGGAAAAGAAAATAGAAGATTTTCTAAAATAACAATTAACGGAGGATAAAATGAGATGTAAAGCATTGGAAAAAAAGTAATGAAAACTAGAAAAGAATTGGAGAAACTTGTCATGTCCCCTCAAAGTGGCCATTAAAGTGTTGACCATACTGGACTCCTAGGAGGGGCTCAATTTGACATTAATCATGCTCCCTAGGGAAATTTTGTAATAATTAATTAAGTAAGGCATGTATCTAAGTTTTATTTTCCATTTTAATTATTATTGCTAATTTATGAGGTGTGAATAAGTTGCCTAGTCAGGTGGGGCGCATTGGACAAGTATACTAGCCAAGGAAGGAAAGAGGAAACACTATGACAAAAGCTGTCATAGGAAACAAAGAGGAAAGTACCAAAAAGCAGATAAAAAAGCAGTCAGGGATAAAGAAGACAAGTTTTTAAAAAGGAGGGCGCAGTTTCCTCTTATGGAACTCAGAAAAGCAGTCAGAGAAAAGCAGGAAAGTTTTCAAAGGAAAGAACAGTTTCCATA
>LPNX010030309.1:114304-165546 GCA_001517045.1 Pseudotsuga menziesii | reverse complement strand
TCCCATCCAGACAGGAACACATCCTATCACAGTGATGAGAGATTTCAGCACTTACATCTGAGCATGTGGGAACACATCCCTCAGTCGCTCCAGAAAGGCTCTACACTTACATCCATCCAGGGGAACACATCCGACCACACTGATGGAAGGCCTTGCACTCACATCTGATCCTACGAGAACACATCCCAGCAGTCATATCAAAATGGCCCCCAGTCCTCGACTGAGCTACCTGGTAACTGACCAGGTGCCTCCATTCTCCTAGAGAATGGAAGTTGCCCTTACATCCGACCTCCTCGTCGAAATGGCCAACACTCACATATGACATGGAAGGAACTAAATCCTTTAGCCATGAACAGAATGGTTCAGCCCTTACATCTGATCAAGTGGGAAGACATCCCTCTATCACATCAGAATGGCTACTCAGTCCTATACTGAGTGATCCTGGTAACTGACCAGGTGCCTCCATTCCTAGAATGGCAATTGCCCTTACATCTGTCCTCCTCGACAGAATGGCCAGCACTCATATCTGACATGGAAGGGAGAAACCCTATCACCATGACAGAATGGATCAACCCTTAAATCTGACCATGGAAGGAACCAATCCTCTCACCATGTAAGAATGGCTATGGGTCTCATCACTTTCTCTTGGAGGAAGCCTCGATCTGGAGAACACCAAGTCTCTCTCTGAAGTACTCGAACTTCATCCTAGCTAATGGATTCATCAATACATCAGCTATCTATTCCTCCGTCGCAACATATAGGAGCTTCACTGCTCCTCTCTGCACCATATCCCTGATATAGTGATATTTGATCTCGATATGCTTCGACTTGTCATGGAACACTGGATTCTCTGAAAACTTCACACAAATTTGGTTGTCACAATGTATACAAGTAGCATCTAACTGGAGATCAAATATATCAGACAGTAGCTTTCGTAGCCATACTGCCTCACAACTAGCTGAACAAGCTATGACATACTCTGCTTCAGCTGTACTCAGTGCCACACAGGATTGCTTCCTACTAAACCAAGAGATCACACCTGATCCCATACTGAAGCAACATCCTGAAGTACTTTTCCTATCGATGGCACTGCCTGCCCAATATGAATCAACATAACCCTCCAGGTTAATCTTCTGATTCCCATCGTACTTGAGTCCATAATCAACTGTACCCTTCAGGTACCTCAGAATATGCTTTGCAGCTGTCAAGTGAACATTTCTCGGATTTGTCAAGTATTGGCTCAAGGTGTTCATAGCAAAACAAATATCTGGTCTCATGCTCATCAGGTACATCAATGATCTAATCATCTGACGATACATCGTAGCATCAACCGACTTTGATGAAGCATCACTCAAAAGCTTCAAGTTCGATTCCATAGGTGTGGCCATTGCCTTGCAGTCCATCATCCCAAGCCTCTTTAGGATCTCTACTGCATACTTCCCTTGTCCTAGGAAGATTCCATCTGTACTCTGCCACACCTCCATGCCTAGAACAATAGTGCATCGACACATAATAGGAGCATCACTAGTCTTCTGTCTTCAACCTTGAAGCAAAGGTTGGAATCTGCTTTACTCTCAGTAAATCCTAGAGTTATCGGTAATCTTCCCATCCTGTTGTACCATGTCGAACCTCAAGATATTCTATACTCACTCCCTCTGGAGCGAAGCATCATACTCCCTCTTTCTTCTATGCTTTATGCACTGAAAACATTATGTACCGGAGTGACGAGTAGCTTCCTATGCTACTAATATTCTATGTGACCATCTAGTGTATAGACTTGCATCTTCAACCTTGTAGAAAAGGTTAAGATCTTCATCAATCTCATCATGTATGTGTTTCAACTCTTACTAGTTGCAAATGTCTCTTCGTAGTCTAGGCCTTCCTTTCATGAGAAGCCTCATGCTACAAATCTTGGTTTGTATCCCACAAAGTTTCCATCTACTGCATGATGGAACTATGAACTTCTCTTCAGGTCTCGATACTGCGCCCTGACATCATTCTTCTTGAACTGGTCTTCCCTTTCTTCTTGGTGTCTAGAAGGTTCTACATCAATGATGTCACTGCACTCATCATATTATTCTTCATTTTGAAATGTCATCACTTGCTCTTCGAAACAAGTCTTCATTCTTCTTTGCTTGTAGGCGATTATGTATGCGGTCTTTCCTACAAGTCAAATGCAATTGTATGGTTAGAAACTTTTCATAAGGAATATTTATACCGGAAGGTTCTCATGCATAAATATATGATCATGCAACTACTTTAGCCAATACAACATTCATCCATATCTCACTGAAACTTTCTAGATGCCTTCCATCTCTACCAAGACAGTATTGAGATTGTGCACTAATCCAATATGTCAGCAAAGAGGTTTCATTCTAGATAAGTAGCAATGGAGAATTTGTATAGCACCATGAGCTACTTACCCATCACATGCATATTAGTAGTATACTGTCATTAATGCAAACATCCTATCATGCATAATACAATAATTGAATATAAACAAATGCATAACAAATCAATGAAATGACAATTGAATACTTATCTGTATTTGTTTCGTGGGTACACTACTTCTTGAGTCTTTAGCTTCATCATCTTCTTCATTCATGATAGCATTTTTTCTTATCCAAATGCTGAGGTGGATAAGAGGTTCTTCAAGAGTTTATTTCTTCATATTCCTCATTGCTTGAGGGATCTTCTTTGGATGGTGAGAGTTGGATCTTCAAATGCTCCCATCTTATCTTTTCTTCTTATGGGTAGAGCTTCTTCTTCTTCCCAAAGTTTGCTGAAAGTAATCACTTCCTTCTGGAACACATTGAATGAATGAATTCCACGATCCTGGGAGGCCATTCAAGGTGGCCATCACCACTTCTGCATTCTTCACTTCTTCTTTTACCACTTCAAGTTGTTCTTTGATTTGAGAGACTCTTATGACTGTATGTTCTATGCATTCTGGATATTCACATTCTTCAACTGGTTTCTTTAGGTCATATTCTGATTTTTGTTCCTCCCTTCAAATAGCTTGAAATTCTGGAACAGCTTTACTTGCAATAGGTAGTGCTCTGTAATGCACATGTGCAAGCCTTCTATGCCAAAGCTCATTTGGCTCTACTGTGTCATGGATCAAGGCTTGTTCTGGATGGCCCTTCAATTTGTACAAGCCTCCTTCTTGTTCTCCAATCACTACCACATCAGCAATAGTCTTTCCTTTTGGCCACATGATGACTTGACCATCTACGAATGCAACCCGCATTCCTTTTGCATCAATGCTGAAATGGAGAGAAGGTTCTTCTTGAGTCCTGGAGCAAACAATACTTCTTTCATTGTTAGAGACTTACCAGAGTCTAGCTTTTATGAAGATTCCCCACTACATTTTATTGGATATTGGTAGTCATCTCCTAGGTTCACCTTGTGAGGTGATTCATGTTCTGACAGTCTTACAAAGGATTCCTTGAATCCCGTCATATGTTTGGAAGCACCACTGTCTATAATCCAATCATCACTTCCATGAGTAATGTTACCTGTGAGAGCTGATATCAGAACATATTCATCCTCACTTGAAGAATCTTCACTTTCATATCTAGATCTCTTTCTGGATGGTTCATCATCCTCTACAGCATGAGCATGATGTCTTCTTTGGCCTTGACCAAGTTCTTCTTGTGAAAGGCTTCTAACCTCGTCTCCCTCTGAAACTGGAACCTCTATACTCATGTAGTTGTCCAATCCATTTTCTTCAAAGAGATCAAATACTTCTAGGCTTGGAAGTTGTCAACTTCCCCAAGATTGTCACCAAGCTGATGTGATATATCATATTGAAATGAGAACCTCAAATGGAAATAGCAAAGGATTAGATCTTACCGATTTGAGGTGTCCGTCCTTGTCTCGGAGTTCGCTGATCTAGGGTTTGTCACAGAAACCCTAATTTTCAAAACTTGGAATATTTCAGATCTAATTGGATAAAAAGATATATCTCTTCAAATGGAGCTATCCAATGTACTCCTTTTCTGAAAACAGTAGAGGGAAGCTCCCAGAACAGGAAGCCCTAGATTTCCAATTTCTTCTGCAGAAATGCCTATTACTCTTTCTATGATATATCCTACATTTCTGCTCCTCTATGTTTTAAATTTCATACTGAGGTAACCTCGCATGTCCCTGATCCAACACCATACGTTTCATCATTTGGGATTTATGATCCTTTTCCCAAGGTGACCTGTTACAAGACTGTTCAGAACAACGAAGTTGTATGACATGCCACGTGTCACTGGTTCATCTTCTGAGTTTGATCTTCGGACCACCGCAATTAAATTCCTTTCCCTTTTTGGAACATCTTCAGGAATTCAATTTGGACATTTTTATCCCAAGATATTGCAGATCTTCCCAGATGTCCTGTTTAGGGATGAATTCTGGAAGAGGCTGGAACTCTAACTTGGAGAGATCATATCTCCTGGAATACAGCGAATCTGAGTCTGATTTTTGGCCACAGGATTCATCATGATTTTATCTTTGGATCCTGCAATTTTCAGCTCCTGAAACATTTCCAATCGTAGAATACAGTGACTGTACCAAAACTTAGCAGTTTTAGTATTTAGGGTTTCTCTAGCTCGAGGTCAAACTAGGGTTTGACTTTCTCGGAGATTTACCCAACCAAATTTCTTGATCCAGGTCTCTAAACTTCAGTTTTGATGAGGAGAAAAATCATATGCTAGTCTCACTCAAAAATTCCTCTTCTGTAGAAAGCCCTAATTTCCACATCGGAAACTGAAAATGCTCAAGATCGAATTACGCTTTGACAGAAAGATGCACCCTTCAATGGAGAGTCATCCTAGCATACTTTTGCTGAAAATATATGGAGGGAGATTCAAAAAGTAAGAAGCCCTAGATTTTGTAGCTGTACATTGTCTTCTTCTCAGATTAGCTCTGATACCATGTTAGTTTTTCAACATTTAAGTTGGTATTATATTGGGATCTTTTCACTGAGAGAATAACAAGCACAACAATAACATAAGCACATCACAAGAGACAAGAGACACAAAGAGTTTTGATCGGGGAAACCATAAATGGAGAAAACCCCGCAACTTCCTCTAAGATAGAATCACCACAAGATGTAAAACCCCAAAACAGAAAGATGCACTCCAACAGCAGTGGCCTTCTAGTCCCAGTATATTTCCTTCTCCACAAGTGCGCCTCACTTAAGAGAGTGAATGATGTGTGTGTTAAATATAGAGTCTCACTCTCTATTTATATTCTTTTGTTCACTTGAATTGCATTTTCACACGTAGGCTCGACCTAACATTACTTACCCGAGCCTACACCTTAATTAGTGTATAATAACTCGAGTGCCCCAAAGCTGTGGGAACTTACCTAATGACTCAACATGACTTGTTTGCATTATCAATCCTCCTGATCGGAACATCGGGGCATGACCACATGACTCAAATACATAATAGAAACATCCTGGAATAAACATCGGGTTACAATACATAAGATACATAGAAGAATACATTCCAAAGTTACATATACATCAACAAAGGCCATACTTTTGGCATTAGGTAGGATTGCAAGGTTGGCTTCACTCCACCAGGCCTCGCAGCCAATGATTTTCTATGCGGTAGAGTGTATGCAACCTACAGTGTATGACTAGAGTACGACGTTGTTGATCAACATGAAACAATAGCTCAGTGACTGCAAGATGGGTAGGGTACGGAACTTTGGGTTTGGCATCATACTGAGCACGTTTTTATTTGAGCGGGTGCCAGGTCTAAGCCCTAGGGTGGACATTTCTCCATATGGAGTTTGGGATCCATCCCAGCGACACTGGGCAAATGTCATGCATAGACTGGGTGGAGGTAGGGTTGCTAACCCCTACCCAACAGACTTGATTCCATGGTGGCAAAGACAAATCCTTGCCATATATGACTACCCCTATGCAGGGATAGACTTCTGCAGAGATACAGATATGCCACTACCACCAGGAGCAGCTTATGAAGACATAGGTAAAGAAACCCAAAACCACATTTTAAGTTTTGAATTATTTAATTTTTTTATTTTTTTTGATATATTGACTCAAAAGACATATTTTTGGTGTGACGACACATAGTGACAATATGTCATGTATATGCAGATGTAGGACCATGGTGGCCATAAGGCTTCCCTCTTCATCGACGGAGGGGAAGAGGAGATGATATCATGGGTGTGGATGCATAGTGAATGCTCCAAAACATCCACATGAACTTTGTTCACTTGACACACAGGGTACCCATGGCGCAAGTCAAGGACTTTCCTAAGGCCATGCAGAGTCAGGTGGTTAGTGTATCACAAGCATGGGTTCTACCCTTTCGACGACTAGCTAGAGCCGTAGTTCTATATCATGATCAAAACCCTCCTCATCCTCAAGATTAAAGACCTGAGTGTATTCATTTTTGTTTGACCGTGTATTATATTTTGGTGGCTCTAAATCCCCAATTTTGTATATTACACTTATGTATTATGACGTCACTTTTTGGATATTAATGAAAAACTTTTATGACGATCGATTTTATTTATATTTACATGTGTGAAAAATGTATGTTTGTGATATGATTATGGTCTATGAAACAAATGACAATCTAACACATAGTTAGCATATGAGTCAGCAACTTGATTAAAAATTCTTGGAACATGAATGTATGTTATATTCTTGAATTGTCGCTCTAGCAATATCACATGTAAGAATATTCATAATAATGTCAGATCCCTAATATGATACAAGCCATTAAGCTATGAAACCACTAACTCTGAATCAAGATGTACATCAAGAGAAAGAAAACCATGTGAAATGGAATCACGCAATAACTCAATGATAGCATGATATTCAACAACATTTTTCGAAGAAGGCCGTAAACATATGCCTCCTGAAGACAATACTTGACCCGTAGGAATATAAATCACCCAAGCAACCGAAGCTGAGTTTTGAGTGTGGTGGCTAGCACCATCAGTGAATCCTGTGCAAACAAAAGACTCCATCGACATCTACCATAAGAAATGAAAGCTAATCAACAAACACAGTAACCATAAGAAAATATAACTATGCAATGCAAAACTTTACAATAATATACAATAATCAGCCCTGGCTGAAGATCATGCATAGTATTTTTTGAGATAGAGCCCATTTCTAGGCTCTGCCAAGGCTGTCCCTTCATTATCAACCAGCTCATAAGCGCCTTTCTCTAAGACTCATTTAACCACGTAAGGACCATGACACATGGGATTAAATTTCCCTTCCCCCAAGGGTTCCTTATCTTGAACCAACAAGAGAACCAATTCACCTTCATTAAACCTCCTTGGATAGATAGACTTAGCATACTAGACCTTGACACGATGCTTGTTAACCTCTAGAGCCACTAAGGCATCTCAACACTACTCATCAAGTTGCTCTAAGTGGACCAAATGCTCTTCCAATGCGGAATTGTCAGGTAAAATCTCTACAGCTAGCTTCAGAGAAGGGATTTCACATTCAACCAGTAAAACTGGCTCCACCCCATGTACAAGCTAATATGGAGAGAAACTGGTGGTAGTCTTAACCACGGTTCTATAGGCCCAAAAAGTAGGATAAGACATCATATGCCAATTGGTCTTGCTTCGTGCGATAGTTCGTTGGAGAATAAACTTAAGTGATTTATTCACTGCTTCAACTTATCCATTCTCCTGAGGGTAATAAGAAGATGAATTCTTTTTCTTATACCCTAACTTGGAAGCCAACTATTCCATCACTTTATTCTGAAAGTGCCTACCATGTTCAGTGACAAGCTCTTTCAAAATGCCAACCCGGGTGATAATCTGGTTGAAAACAAAATGCGTGGCTGTCTCACCGTCGGATTTAATCGTGGGCATATCCTTAGTACATTTCGTGAACTAATCAACGTCCACAATAATGCAATGATTCCCCCCAGCCAAAGTTGGGTTGCAATCCATAAACTCAAGCCCCCACTTGGTGAAGGGATCAGTGGTGACAATAGGATGTAACAGGGCTGGATGCGAGCGCATATTGTGTGAAAACACCTGGGAAGGGTGGCACTTCTTGACCACATTAACACAATCTTTGAATATGGACGGCCAAAAATATCTTGCTCTCAAGATTTTTTGGGCCGTAGAAATCCCAGATAAATGACCACCACACGCCCCTCCATCGCAATCATTTAGCACAACCTCAACCTCATCATGGGTTAAACAATGACACAAAATGGAATCTACCCCACGGTAGTACAAAGTGTTATCCACTATAAGGTAGTTCTTAGCTACATGACCTAATTGTCATCGCTCATCCTGTCAAAGGTGAGTAGGGACCTTCAATGTTTTCAAATATATAATGATATCCCCATAACAAGGGTCCAAAGTTGAGATAAGGAAAATATGCTCATAGACAAATGTATCCTCATACACTTCCTCCTCCTCTAAAATTGGAAAATCAGATATAAGCTCCACAAAGATCAATGATTTCTTCAATTTCTCCAAAACGAACTTGAGATCAAACTATTGCAAAATGATAATCTATTTATTGTACTTTCCCCCAATCATCCTTCTAGTCAGGATGAAATGAAATGGATTGATATGCGCTATGACCAAGGTTTGGCGAAGGAGAAGGTAATGTCTCAACTGCTGAACTGCATGAATGATAGCCAAGGCTAGCTTCTCCACATGGGAATAGCGAAGTTCCACATCTATAAGGTTTCGGCTCAAATAATATATGACATGCTGATGGAGCTCCTCATCCTCCTAAACCAAAACCATATCAACTGTCTCCATGGACGCATCCACATAAATCAAGAAATCACAGCTATAGTCAAGTGGACTAAGCATGGGGGCCATTCCTAAGGCTCGCTTAAGAGCATCAAAGGACGCCCGGGCTTGCTCATCCTAGTAAAAAGGTGTGTTCTTCTTCAAAAGACACATAAAGCCTTTAGTCAAATTGGAAAAATTAACCACGAATCTCCGCAAGAAGTTTCCATGCCTTGCAAACAGTGAATATGTCTAATATTACGCGGGGGAGACAATTGGAGTATTGCCTCAACCTTCTAGGGATTGACTCTTATACCCTCCTTGGATACGATGAATCCTGGAAAGCGATCAACATTCAAGCAAAATATGCACTTATGAGGATTTAAATGAACCTGGTAATGACAACACCTTTCGAATACTAATCTCAAATGATATGGATGATGCACTCTCAAATGAGAGTGAGCGGCGAGATCATCCAAATATACTTCGATAATCATTTTGATATCGTGAAAAATTAAGGTCATGGCCCGCTAAAATGTAGCTCCGGCATTTTTAAAGCCGAAAGGCGTCTTCCGAAATGCAAAAGTACCCCAAGGACAAATAAATGTAGTCTTATGTTGATCCTCGGGCTTAATTTGAATCCGATTATATCCGAAAAAACCGTCCATAAAAGAAAATACTTCACTCCTGGCACACTCATCCAAAATATGATTAATAAATGGTGTGGGGAAATTATCCTTAGGACATGCGAGATTTAGGTCACGAGAATCAGTGCATATACGGATCACTTCCTATTTCTTATCCAACGGAATAGGATTTGAAACCCACTCCATCAAGGGAATAGGACAGATAAAACCATATTTCAGTAGTTTCTCTATGTCAACCTTAATCGTGGGTTCTTTTCTAGGATTCATTGCATGCAAATGTTGTCAAACCGGCTTTGCATCCTGATAGGTTTTGATCTCATGTTTGACAATACGAGAGTCAATACCTGGAATCTCATCGTATGACCAAGCAAAAATGTCATGAAACTTTTTAAACAACTCAGTATACTCCTTGATCTCATTTGGGGAACAATCCACCCCAATGTAGACATTCTCAACCTTGTCAAGATCATGATAAATATTGATAGGAATAGTTGGTGATACATTAGCCATGTTTCCATCAGCCATCAGACCAAGAGAGCTTAATGGAACCATGGGGCTACCAATATTATCGCTAAGAATCTCCCTAAATTCATCACACTCCATACTATCAAGCTTAGGAAGAAAATATGATCAATGATGAAATTCCTCCCAAGGTTGCTCAACTCTTGACATGGCCTCAAGGATAGCTTCATCCAATGGAAAAACATCATCGAGGAAATCATGTGAGTGAGATGACTCTACTTCCCATGCCAGCAGCACATATGGGTTCTCCTCCTCTGTCCTTAAAGAAGAAGGACTAGGCTCTACAACCTAATCAAGATTTGTTTGATAAGCCACCATCGTTGCAGGCAATGGCACACCAAGGATTAGTGGGCACACTCGAAGTACTTGGTGAATGAAGAATCCAAGGATCTTCCATGTGGGTAGTGCGAAAAGACACTGAATTCAACGAGGATGAAGCCCCACCAAACATAGACCCAATCATAAGAATGGGCGTAGGACAACTAAAGGTTCCCATAAGAGAAGAATACATACCTACGCCCACACTCCCAATTGCTGGCTGAGAATGATTGATAATCGTGATAGAAGCTCCTGATGATGCATTAACACTTGGATTTTGGAATGAAGTTTGATCAATCGTAACAATTTTCCCATTAAATAGAAATCATATCACTTGAAAAAGGGAAGAATCTACGGCTTGCATACTATACATCCAATGCCTACCCAGTAAAAGATTGTAGTCAAGTGGTGCATTGTTGCCGTCTTTTCACACACCTGGGTCACGGAGCAGAAATCTTCAAGCCACTCGGTGTGTCCTTAGGGGCAAGTCTTGAGTCAAGGCTGTCACCTTGTTCTTGACTCCTCCATTTAGGANTATATATATATATATATATATATATATATATATATAAAGCAAAAAATGACCAGTGCCTTAGAATGGAGTCAAATCAATAAGATCAATGTGCTTGCATGTACTTGGAGTGAATGTTTTGCGATTGCATTTTGGTATGTTTTAAGTTAAAATTGAAGTATGAGTTGATTAAATTAGGCTAAGAGGGGACTCCAGATATACCCGAGAGTACTTGGAGTATGTCCAAAACTAAACCTTCACGGCTACCTGCAAGGAATATGTGGGCTGAAATGGAGTCTCTGGGGCTATTGTTCGTAATGCACCTGTTAGGGTGTGACAGAGATTGGCGCCCCGAGGTCACTTTTCAGAAGTTCCCACTTCCTTTGGGTATTTTGCCACTGTAAAGCTTTGATCGAGGTGTTGGATTTTCACCTGATGGTTTGTCAATTGGGGAGGGTGAGTCCTAATTATGCTATTCAACCAAGTGCTTTTGATACAGCTTTACTGATCGGACGAACCACAGCCAAGTGTAGAGCATACACACTGGAGTCTTGTCGATTTTAGTAAGTTTTAAACTGAATGTTCTTCTTTAAAAGAAAAAGCCTCCAAGAACCTCTTTCGATCTAAGTGGATCTCAATCGGGGAATCAAGGAGGGGTTAATTTTATAATTGCTAATAAACAAATGATGAAAAATAAAACAACTACACAATTCTGGTTTTCTGATTAGTCCTACCACGAATCTCTTTCCCCTTTTGGGTCAATCGGGAAATCGTGGGGTAAGTATTATGATTACTTTGAAACAATAAAAAGTGAAATATAAAAATAATAAATAAATCAAGTATACTATCCTACAAATTAGATCAATTCTATTTTGAAAAAGAAATAAGCAGAAAGCGACGAAAAGGACACCGACGCAAAACACCCCAGGGGGGATGGGGAATGGGCTCGAAAGAGCCTATTCCAAAGAAAATTTTATTTATTATTGGTTACACTATCAGAGAACTGATATATCAGAAAATTCTTGGTCCTTATACAGGATGAAACCAATATCTTACAATTATACAAAAATTTTAAGAATTTTGTGAAAAAGGGGAGACCCCTAGGGGGATTTGAACGCTCCAAAAGCCACTTCAGACAAAAGCTTCCTTTCTTCTCTGTCAGACCTGATAAAATACAGCGAGAATGTTAGAATAAAAAATTCCCAAAATCACTTTAAGAGTGCCTTTGGATCAGCCTACCTTATCTCACAAAAAATGAAGTTAAAACTAGCTAGACAGGCAGAAAAGGAACCAAGGAAAGCAAGATTTCCTTGGGATCTTGGCTTGCTGTTTGTGAAGCCACAAAAATGCACTGATATTGCAGAATATTTAATTTTATCATACAGAAAATGAAACTACCTTAACAACAAGCTATGAATTTTCACTAAATTGCTTGCGAAAATAAGGTACTTTTAGCTAGATCTCTTGAATTTGAACTTTATGTGCAAAACAAAACTAAGATATAGATTTTGGAAGGGATATTACTAATTGGATCTATGTGTATTTTTATTAAAGAGATGGATTAGAGTAATAAGAAACCTTTAAAGTAACTAGTTTGAGGAAAGTTTAATAATTTTAAAAGGAGAGAAAGGGGAAGAAAGGTGCTTGTTGTTGAAGCAGATCTGCAGAGAAAACTTGGTAGTGAAGCATCGAGGGGTATGATATTAGTAATCTCTGTTGGAAATCAATGGAATCAAACCTGAACCATAGATCTTCCAGTCACGGCAAACCTGTAAGCTACAACACAACTCCTGCAAACAGAACTATCAAATCTGAAGATACATATGAGAAGGGGATGATACAGCATGCAAATAATCTTATTTAACATACAGGTATTAGCTCATTCAAACATATGCAGAAAATAGAAAGTAAGTAAGCTTACTTAGAATGATCTATCCCTATGATTTCAACAACCATTCAGGCAGACAATAATTAAGTGCAAAAAATTGGAAAAATAACAGTTTCACCTCGAATGCAGCATGACAATGACAATCCACACATGAAAGGTACTCCATAATTGAGCCTCCAAAGCTTCTCTTTATTTCAACAAATGAAGATCAGTACACAGTTACAATGGAAATCCCTTCAGTCCAGCTCTAACTAGCTTGGAAGAGGAGGCTGTGCCTAGATATATACAAAATACAAGACATCCAGCCCAGGGGGGGCGCAAATCCCAAGGAGATACATCAAATAAGCTGAAGGAGAGTCCATCAATGCCTGATCTCTGTCTAGCTGAGCCATATCTGAGTCTCAATGAGTGCAACTGTCAATCGGGGGGCTGATCTGACTGACACCTCAACCTGTTGACTGAAGCATCCACCAAAAATCATCATTTTGAGCCAAAAACATGTTGAGGAGAGAGGGAGGGCAAAATTCCCCATAAAGGATGCTGAAGATCAACTCTGGATCTGATTTGATCACCTCCTTTAGTCAAGGATTTGTCAGATCCAGTCAATCTGCTTCAGATTTTACTGATTTCAATCAAATCGGCTGAGACTACACTGATTTATGATTTTGGATTTGCTCCATTATTCATCAATTTATTAATTAAAATAATCAATAATTGATTTTTGGGGCTTTCTGACCCGAGTGATGGAAAATCACTCAAAACTAGGAAATAGTGGGTCCATGGGTTTACATGGTGCTCTTCGCTTGAAAATGAGCACCTACATGACTGAAACCGATTATTTGGCCCACTTTTATTACAAAATCAATTTTTCCAATTAAACTATTAAAAAATAGCCTAAGTTCTGGAAAAATTAAAATTTAATAAAAAACACTAAAAAAACTAAAAAATTGAAAAATTGAAAAACACCTAGGGGGACTTAGACATGTTCATATGACTCAAAAATGATGTCTAGCATGCTTATACATTGACACATAGACTCTAATAACCTCAATAGGCCTAAATTCCAAGTCGACCACCCCAACTTTGGAGGTATGGAGTGAAAAACTCAGAAATTATCAGCCGTTTGTTCAATAACCAATAATAACCGAGGTAAAAAACACCCTGGGCTGATCGGATTGACAAATGAAGTCTAAGAGACCGAGTCTTTTACAGACACTATCATGCTAGAACATTTATTACAATTCCCCCATGGGGTATGAACATGTGACATAGTACAACAAGCACTTCCCAGAAGTACTTCTACAGGTCTTCTGAAGTCCGAACAAGTTATCCTTGTCTGATTCACCAGGCTCACTTGATAAAAACCCACTAAGTACAACTTAGGTGGTAACAGTGCATCAAGCACCGCAACCTCGATCGCGACGGTCTTTCCTCCCAATTGGACTTTTAAGGAAGGAAGAATTTCGTGTGGCTGAAATGATCTACCATAGAAAGATTTCAACATAGTACCAGATTGAGACAACTCAAGAGAATCCAAACCCTTCCAAAAAAGACAAATACATCATAGAAGTAGCAGTGTCTTCATCAATGACAGTACGCTTAACGATGTTGTTAAGACACTCTACATGAATCAAAAGAGATAGGTAGGAAGGCAAGTGAGGCTGTACTCCCATGGTTTCAAATTTGATCACAGTAGAAGAGTTATGCCATTGACCCTAAGAGAAAACAACAAAGCTTTCCTCTATGGAGGACAAGTCTGAAGCACTTCTAACGCGAACATCACACGAGCAGTCTGGCCCAAATCCTTGACAACTGAATAGTTATGGGTGACTCGAGCATTAGGATTGTGCCCCGAATGTGTTAATACTTCCTTAGGAATGCGAGGTGGAGCTTTAGGTTTATCCATAGGATTTTCAATTCGCAAAGGGCTCTTGGATGGTGAAGGTTCTTTCCCAAGGTCTGGTTGTGATGAACCATAGTCTTTCATACGAGTCACAACCTTAGTAGCACTCATCATGTTGATGCATCCATGACCACTAGCAGCCTCTGGCAGGTTTTGATTTCCATCTGATGCACAACTAGGATCAATGGTCCTTGAGTTCATATTTTCATTGTTGGGTAAAGGATTAGTTAACACAGTTGGGCCTTGTGCTATGAACCTCTAGGAATATTCCATACAAGAGCACAAGTGATTGAGATGGTCATCCTTAAAGAACTTGCAAGGAAAATTCACCTTACCTTTAGAGTGCTTGTCCCCCATAGCATTAGTGTTCTTGTCATTATTATTAGCATTTTCGTTCTTATTCCCACCCTTATGATTATTTTTTTCTTTTTTCTTATTCCTTCCAGGCTGCTGGTTTCCTTTTAGGTTCGACATTTCCACGGAAATTACATTGATCGATTGGGTAGGTTGAGACAAAGCCATAGCTTGTCCCAAGGCAGATTGGTTAATTGACAATTGGCTCACTTGTTTCACTACCGAGTCTACGGGTTTAGTACTTGTACATCCCACAATGACATCAGCATGTGGCCTAGGATTGACCTTGGGGTCGAAATTGGACCTAGGAGCATTAGGTATAATCTCATACAAAAGTCCGGATTGAGCATAGATAAAATCCAACTCTTGTTCCCTAAAATTAGCATGTTCCTCGTTTTGAACTCCGGATGTCGAAACATCCTTTGGTATGTAAGGTATTAAAGATTTGATGAACCACTCAAGAAGAAATTATGGTGGTATAAAATATTTGATTAACTGTTTCCGTCTATGCCACTCTTGAATATGATCTAAAATGTGTGTGGATTTATCTTGCTGGAATGTCGAAAAGAGTTCGGTACTGACATCATAACGTACAGGTAGATGGAAATGATTAAGGAAATTCATTGCAAGATCATCAAATGTAGCATAATCCCCCCCGGGTAACTCTATATACCATTTTGTCACAGGACCAGTTAGGGTGCATTGAAATAGCCTCAAATGAATGGAATCGTCATGTAAGGAATTGGAAGAGCAACAAAGATGGAAAGTGGTGACATGCTCACCGGGATCTTCACTAGCCTTACCTTCGAACTTGGGAATGTCTGAAGGAAGCTTTTTAGGGACATCCAACCATGTAGCGTTATGAGACATAGGATTGTTCATCAATCTCGACAAGTCAGGTAATTTCAAAGTTGCAAGGAAAGGGAGCCTAGGTTGAGCCGGTCGATTCCACGCTCCCTGGTAGTTTTGATTCATGTAAGGTTGATTTCTATAAATACCATGGCCTTGGCCATAATAACCTCCTCCCATTTGACCCATATAGGGTTGCATGGAAGCATTATGATGTGCGATGCCTTGATTATGAGGTGCTACAAAGCCATAATTGGAAGAGTAAGCGGGTTTTTGATACCCATACCCATACGGTTGATAGTTTTGTCCACAGTGTAGTCCATATGAATTTCCATGAGAAGCTCCATAAGGTGTTCCATGGGATGTACCATGAAAATGTCCATAGTTAAGGGTATGAGAAGCTCCAAAATATGGAACATGAGATGATCCAGAAATAGGTACATGACCTACTAACACAACAGGAGGTACTTGACTATGAGATACTACCATGCGAGCAGTTGTAGAATGAACATGGCTAGTAGCAACATTTCAGCCTGAAGGCCCACATGAACTAGGGGGAGGATGAGTCGTTAAAAATGCATTCGAAGGAACAGGGTTTGAAGACAAAGGGACATGTGAAGGAATGTAAGTGGTGTTCCCAATGTTCACTCATCTCGGTTCTAGTATCCGCATAGGATTACTAACACTAGGTCTAAGATGAACATGTGAATTTTCCTCCACCATAGGGATGGAGGGTGTAATGTGACTAGTATCCCCAAATCTCTCCACATGGAAATGGATGGGAGTGCCCCCGGGCATACTGCTAGGAACAAATTCTGACTCAACATGATGTGTCGAATCGAGTGCAGGGATATCAGACATGTCATATCTAACATGACTAGTGCTTACAGGTTCATGGTGAATCTCATCTCCTAGAAACCAATACTGGCGACCTATGAATGAGCGATCATAACCAAATCGTGAAGGTTTTTCATTGAAGCATCATATGGTGTAATAGGATATTCCTCCCTAACCTCGTGAGGTGGAGAATACATCTCTGGAATCTCATCCTCATGATCTCCCATGGTGTGTGAATCAAAGTGAGAAGTAGTTCGCCCGGACTATCTGGTTCTCTCTCCCAAAGGAGGAGGAGACGTGGAAGGAGAAAGTATTGCTAAATGACGAGACTGGTGGGGTGTTGTACCCAAATCCATAATGAGTCAAAAAATAAAAAGACTCGATCTAATTACACAAACCCGAGGCAAACTAGCGTATTCAGAGCATACACCTATAACATGTAAATCCAAATCGCAAGCAAACAAGGGGAAGATATGTGAGCTCCCAAATGAAGCAGGTATGTCTCACCTAGGAGAGGCTTGAGACTCCCATATACAACAAGCGGAGGATCGTAACCAATTATAGTGGCCCTTAGCTTCAACGCATATAGTGACTGTGTTGTTTGACCCCTACCTAGCCAAGACACCTGCAGAATAACCTCTACAAATATCCCCTCGACAACCTAGGTAAGGAAACTAAGGTCAGCTCGATATAATCAATGCTCAAGTAGACAGTCGCAGGTGGGATTGACCGTATGGGAAGGGAAGAAAATCCTAAAACTTTTGAAAGAGCCCCCATGTACGAATACAATCCTGGAAATATCTCTGGTGCTACTCAGTTATGACCATGGGTCATCCCCATATTTACCACCTTGTGCTTAACTCCCTTGTAAGAGAAGGATCTTGAGAAACACTAATTATATAAAGGATTTCACACTCTCACCTGAACAGACACTTAATTTTTTGTTTAGTGGTCTTGGAGAATTGACTCACAATGAACTATTCCAAGACCCTAAAACCTATTCTTGTTGGTGCACTCTAGAAAAGAAAAAAGTGTAATTAATTTTAATATGCATTTATTTTAATTGGATTTATTACTCAAAGGGTAAATGGACGTGCAACTAATGATGTTATGACATAACAAGAAGTAAATTGCACACCTAACAATCAATGCAAATGCACTGTGTTGGATGAAAAACAGGGTATGCTACTACGTGAAGTGCAATTTTTTTCCTTCAAATGTATATGCAATCATTTCCTATATGAAAATATGTCTAATATTCACCAAGCAAACCTATTGCAAGTACCATGTTAAATGCAAAATGCAAACAATCCATAACAATGCAAAAAGCAAAATGTTTTTGTATTTTTTAATTTAATGAGATAAAAAGCAAAAGTATGACTCTACAATCCTCAGACTTTGCAAGCACTCACAAATAGAATCCAAGCAAAGCACCAAGGTAAAAGAGACCTAATGCACTAATCCCAAAACAAAAAATAGAAAATGAAATGACAAGAACATTTTCAAAAATCAAATAAAAAAGAGTCTCTGGTCAGAAACAAATGGGAGATATAGACTCTAGAAGCATCAAAGAATACTCAACAATCACCCAAACTCACCCAGCAACACTTAATCTTCCCAAAAAATAAAAAAATATAGGCATACGTGATTGTTCTCAGTAAACCTATGTACATACGTGATTTTTCTAGGAAAACCTGCATGTATACGCGACTGTGAAAGTAAAACCTGTGTATAGGAAGAAAAAGATACAAAAAATAAGGTAAATAGACAAACTGAGACAAAATTTACTTCTCCAGGATACCACTAGGTAATCATGCCACTAGACCTGACATAGAAATAGAAAAACCAAAGCAATAAAAGCACATTGTATACCGAAAACCCCCAAATAAAAACAACTAGGAACCTCCCCAGTATGGTCACCAATTCTGTTGCGGAGAAAACTTCCTATTGCTTGGGGTGTACCACAACAGATAGAGAAACCGCAAAAATCAATCCCTTCCCAATATGAAAGAGAAATAAAACATCTAACACTAAAGGATCTCAACACATGCCTTATTCTGAATGGTTGTAATAGATCCCTGTTGAGCTTTTTTCAATCCTACTTGCATTAGCAATTTACTCTCAACAACAGTAAACAAGGCAAGAATGCTATATCATATAGTGTTATGCCTACTCTAGCATATATAATCAATGATACATAAGCAATTAAACACATCCATGGATTCAATATAATTTTAAATGCACATCATTGGATAGGAAAAGATATTTCTATTAAGTAAATCAGAGATTACATAAGTGACAACCTCTGTCAGCACGTCTATGAACCAGAGAAACTTAGTCCTCCACTTGGGCCTCCACCACCTCAATCCTCCATCTCTCAATAGAAATCTCACAAGCAAAGGAAAGCTTGGGAAGAACACAAAGTGCTCCAAGGGACAAAGGGATGCAAACTCAAGTATAAGCAAGCTACGGAAACAATGGACTATAGTTTTCTTGCTCTTCAATTCCCCCTCTTCAATGTATCCAAAGGGTTCCTTATATAGTGCTTTGATGGGATAATGGAAGGTCAAATCCGAGTGATCTCGAGGAAAATGGAAGGCCAAGAAACAAGTGACTTGGATCCACATCAAGGAAAACTCCAAAAACATTTGGCCTTTTGTACACATCCCGATGTATGCAGGTTTAAGAGTAATATCCATTTATATACGCAAGAAAGGGATTAAAAGTCACTTACATCAAATAATGAGTGTTTTTAGGGATGGTCTTGGAAAAATCAAAGGTACAAAAATAGTCCATGGGGTCCAAAGATTCTGCAGAGGGACAAGGAAGGACATAAAAGTGTGATCAACCATGTGTGGTAAAATCAGCTGTAACAAGGGTCATGAAGGTTTAATTGTGGAATCTGCAAGGAATCAGATCAACGGATGAGACTTAAGCCACAAAAAATCAACGACGCGAAAGGTATAAATGCCAAGTTAACACAATTTAGTGTTTTCGACACCCCAGAATCTGTCCACGAAAGGAGGAAGGAGGGAGGCAAAAAACGGGGAAAAGTTAAGGAAAAAAGATCGTTTTTCCAATTTTCGAGGTCGCAGAAGGTGGAAAGGTGGAATTTGGAAGGTAGAAAAGAAAAGTATTCATTTCCTGAGTTTTCCAATTTTTGAGGTTCACAATGGAAGGAAGAAATGAGGAATTCGGAAGTCGAAAAGTCAAAAGACTAATTGATCATTTCATGGAGTTTTCGACTTCCAAGGACTACTGGGGAAGGAATAAAGGAGGAGTTCAGAAGGCAGAAAGACAGAAGACAAGGTGGTCATTTCGTTTAGTTTCGATTTCTGGATTCCATTGCGGAAGGAGGAAGGGAGGAAGGTAGAAGGTGGAAAGTAGTTCGAAGGACTCTGTCACGCCTTTTGTTTTTGGTTTCTGGATTTTGCAGTAGAAAGGATAATGTACAATGCATAACATGAAATCATAACTATGGAATGGTTCTTTTGGAAAAATAGTAACTTATCTTTTTGAGTTTTTGTTTGGAAATCTATTCCTTTTGGAAAAGGGTTTCTATGTTTTTAAGGAGGATAATGATCATTTCATATGACTAGGGTTATGCTATAAACCCTCTATTTTTTTTCTAATGCCTCATAATAGTTAGGTATTTTATTAATTTGTCTAAATATATATGGTTATAGAATTTTTTATGCTTGAAATTTGAGGTATGTTACACTACTTGTATCAAAAGTATAACTTCTTTGAGTTTAACAATGTCCTGGTGGGAACCATCACAAAAAATGAGGATATCATCAACAAAGAGAAAATGTGTGATATACAATACCTCAGAAATAGGAATACCCTTGAAGGAACCATCGGCTTTCGCCACCAGAATAAAATGACTCAACCGTTCAGCCACAAGAAGAAAGAGTAGAGAGATTCGTGGACATCGCTGATGCAAGCCACACCCAGTTGTGAAAAAAGGACTAGCAGAACCATTAATAAGTACAACAAATTTTATCGATGAAATTCAAGCCATAATCCATTTGATAAAATCATAGCTGAATCCCATATGTGTGAGTAACATCCTGATATAGGGCCAACTAACCTGATCAAAATCCTTGGAAAGATCAATATTTACAACCACTCTTTTCAGCTTATGAGTCTTCATAATATGTATCCCTTCCTGATCAGCCCCTATATCCTCATGTATTTGTTGACCTTCAAAAAATCCAAACTTCTCACTAGAGATATATCAAGATAGAATAACCTTTAATCTCCAAGAGATAACCCTAGCAATGATTTTGTAAAGACAATTACAGAGAGAGATAGGACAAAAATCGTCGAAAATTTTAGGCTTATCCTTTTTTGGAATAGTGCAAGAAATGTTGAGTTTATAGGCCTATGAATACGACCAACCTTCCTAGACTCTTCAACAGCCTTCAAGAAATCACCACCCACCAAATCAAAGAACCCAAGAAACAACTTAACAGGCCACCCATCCAGGCCTGAGATTTTGTCCTTATGAAAAGAATGGAGAACTTTAAGTAATTCAATATTTGTAACTTCCCCCATGAGCATCCTATTATCATCGTCATCCACAAACCTGGTAAATAGTTTAGCAATGCATATAATTTCCGCTAAAGAGAGGCCAGCATGATCTGTCAATAAATATCCAAAGTGTCGCACCCCTAATCGAGTGAATCCATGAAAAGTAGAGACTTGATCACCTTGATCATCATTGAGTTCCCAAGTAGTATTGGATAAATTCCTCCCCTTCGAATAATCCTGGAATAATTTTTTATTTTCGTCCCCACGGGTTAAAAAAGTTCTCTACTTTTTAAACGCCAAGCAACTTCTTTTTCACCCAAAAGATAGAAACGTCTAGTTTCAAATGTAAGCACTTCATCATTAGTCACCTGATCAATAAAGCCCAGTCCAGGCCTATTAATAATCTGATCAAGAAATAATTCAGAGTCATGAGGATCCTGATTATCTCACAAATGTTTTGCATGGGCCCAAGTAATAGTAGCTTGTTTTACCCTTCGAAGATTATCCATAAAGAGGATCCCCACAAAATCCCAAGACTCAGGAGTAATGGGAATCTACAAGTCCTCTACAATTTACAAAAAGAAGGCTTCTTTAAGCACTCTAGATTAAATTTGAAATGACTAGGAGGATTCCTACTCCTATGCTACACCTCAAGAAAAATATGAAAATGATCAGATTCCCCCCACTATCCACCAATTGACGAACCAAATCAAACTCCTAGATGAATCGTTCTGCCACCAAAAATCTGTCCAATCACTTTGCAACCCTATTCTCACCAGTTCTCTTATTTCTCCAAGTCGGAGATAGTTTAATAGGTGCAATGTACAATAAATCTTTTTGCACAAAAGAATTAATAAAATAGGTTTCCAAGACATCCAGAACTGCCTTAGGACCATAGACTTCGAAACTCCCCAAGGAGAGATTAAAGCCACCTCCCTATTATTTACAAAATCCTTGCTTAACAGAGTATTCCAAAATGGAACCCTATTCACATAAGGTCCATAAATATCCAGGACAGTCAACACATTCCCATGGTCCGCATTAGAAAGTTCCAAGCCAATACCAGAGTAAGAAATCCACATATATCGCAACAATGACTCTTTAAATTCTGCCCCGAAGCCAAACCTTTAGAGTGCCCAGGCACATCCACAACAACAAACTTCCAGCCCAGGAGAAAAAATTCTAAAACACACGTGACATCGTCATTCAAACCCAAAGTTTCTTGTAAAAGAACCACATCAGGGTGATTGATCTCAATCAAACGTTGTAGAGACAATTTTTTGGATGGATTCGCCAACTCATGACAGTTGAAGGACATAATATTCATGTGATAACCTCATCTTGGGATTTCACTCCTCCAAGTGCCCATTCAATAGAAGACTACTTCCCTGAAGCCACATCCAATAAATCACGCTTTGGTGCCCTCGTGAAGTGATATTTTCTCCCTAATCCCCTAAAAAAGGTACCACCATGAGAAAACTTTGGTAATCCCTTAAACTAGGAGTCCTAATCTAAAACCTCCCTATTTCTCAATTTTTATCGTATTCTCTGCCCCTCTGAAGTGCTATTAGACGATGGATTAATGGATACAATAGAGGGAGAGTAGAAACAACTCACCCCCAGTATCGAACAGGGTATCACACCAGGTAAAAGGGGAGAACTGGCCATAGGAGAGGAAACTGCCACAAAACATCCAACCAAAACATCATGTAATTTAAAAGAATTTTCAAAGGATGTACAAAAATGTAACATACCCAGAGTTTCAGTCTATCAAGTAATATGAGTAGGTGGCTCATGGTTTGCACCTACATCAGAAAGAGCAGAAAGAATAGGACCATCCAACTTTGAAGGAACTTCCCCCGCCCCAGGATCTCACACACCAATGCACTGAGAGTGACCACCATATACCTCCCCCATACGAGAAGAAGCTTTTTTCACAACTAGCACCACCCAAGATGGACCGCCAAAATTCAAACCTTTTCCCTGAAAAGGTAATGGACAATTTTTCAAGAGGTGGCCATAAGCATGACAACAATGGAAGTGGAAGGGAAATTCTTCATAATCCAAAACTTGTGAGTAGGTTCCTAACAAAGACTTGATTTCAATATCCGTTGAAATCCCAAGATTTATATCAATCTTTACTAGTATCCTTGCCACCGTCATAATCCAACAATTTTGAAAAGAATAATCCTCCTGAACAAAATCACCCAGGTAATTCCCAATCTCAGCAAATTTAGCAGGCATCCAATAGTGCATAGGTAATCCATACAAACGAACCCACAAAGGATCCAATGCAACTTTTTTTGTTTTGACATCAAACATGGGATCTCAGTGCTTTAGAATTAGAGGTATGCAATCCATACTCCACTGAGTCCCAAAGACCATGTCAACAACCTCCCAAGAGTCGAAAATAAATGAAAACAATCCTTTGGCCAATACCCTAATCGAGTGCATGCATGGCACCAAAACCCTGCACTGTTTAGCAACCCATATTTTGAGGAAGTCCATGTCGAAATGCCTCCCATGAGCTTGACCCACCATAGTTGTTTCAGAGAATTCCACCACCTCATCCATATGCACATCCACCCCCATAACTAGTGAATCCTAACATGCATTGACCTTGACACACTTCAATTTTTTCACGGGGGTTTCTTCCAACCAGAACCCGCCTTTGGTGGAGAGAGGATGATTCCACCTCAATGTTATTCACCTTAACCTCTATCAGTAATCCACCCTATCCACCTTCCTGTGAGAGAGTAGGATCCACCGTCTTTCCATCCATGAAAGGACTCTGACAGAGACCATGTTCTGACCCATCAACAAAACAATCTCCCACAGAGAATGAGGGAGGAGGAACAACCGACGATTGAGGTTTAAAACCCCCCTCCACTTGACAAGGGTATGAAAACCTAGCAATTTCATCAGAGCTAAAAATGGGCAATAAAGGTTAAGGAATATCATGTTCACCCCTGTTACAAAAAGAGATTTCCTATAGCTTAGGGGTACCACAATAGACAGCTTGACACCATAAATCAATCTTTCCCAATATGCAAGAGAAACCAAACATCTAACACTAAGGGGTATTGAATCATACCTTGTTCCAAACGGTTGAAGTAGATCCCCATTGAGCTTTTCCAATTCATGCTTCCATTAGCAATTTTATCTCAACAATAGCAAACAAGACAAGCATGCTCTATAATAATGTGTTATACCTACTCTAGCATATATATTCAAAAATGTATAAGTAATTAAATACATACATGGATTCAATATTCATATTCAAATGCACATAATTGGACAGGAAAATATATTTCTATTAATAAAATCAAATATTACAATAGTGACAACCTCTGTCGGCACATCTATGAACTGAAGAAACGGAGTCCTCCACCTGGTCCTCCACCACCTTAAACCTCCATCTCTCGATATCAAGCTCACAAAGCAAAGGAAATCTTGGGAAGAACAAAAATTGCTCCAAAGGGACAAAGGATGCAGACTCAAGTATAAGCAAACTGAGGCAACAATGGACTATAGTTTCTTTTCTCTTAAATTCCTCCTCTTCATGTATCCAAGGGGTTCCTTAAATAGCACTCCAAAAGGGCAATGTAGGGTTGAATATGAGTGATCTCAAGGAATATGGAAGGACAAGAGTCAAGATATTCAGACTCATATGAGGAAAACTCCAAAAATATTTGGATTTATGCAAACATCCCGATGTATGTGGTTTTGAAGTCAAAAGTTGCATGTACACGTGAGTATGGGTTTAAAAGTCATGTACAACAATGAACATGTGTTTTTTAGGGTTGATCTTGGGAAATCAAAATATAATATAATTCCATGGGGTCTAAAGAGTTTGCAAAGGGATAGGGAAGGCCATAAATATGTGATCAACCATGTGTAGTAAAATAAGCTATAACAGATGCCCCCTAATGTGTGAGGCTAGAGGGGTGACATGATGGCCAAAATACATTATAAAATCCATCCTAGAAGTGGAGTAATGAAGACCTAGGTGGAAAAAACAACCACTCATCAGTATAGTACAATAATAAATCTTTGCATGTGACTACAAATACATATAGTAGTCTTGGGTACATAAGAGTACAATGGCCATGAATATGCATGATATAAAAAATGTGACATGTGTGGTCATTACCATGTACAATATACAATAGATAATAATATCCAAAGTGGATGAAGATATACAATAGATCAAGATCTCCATAATAGATGAAGATATACAATGGATCAAGATCTCCATAGTGGATGAAAATATCTAATATACACTGGAATCAAATCGTGAGAGCTAATATCTCATGAACACTGGCATGATCCAGGAGGTAGCATACATGGAATGCCACCAGGATGGAAGGTATTCTACATGAACCGCTATGAGTACATGTCCTACTATGCAAATAGATGTGTCGAGGTTGAACATAGTAGTCCATCGTCTGATTACCGGTCATTGACGTATACCGTTAACAGATGTGAGATCACCCACCGATAATGAAAATGGGAATCAAGGTACAGAGTGCAATATAACAAGTGTGAATAAATGTGTTGAGGTTGAACACTTGGAAGAATCTATCAATCAAGGGACATTGATGTATTCCCAAAACTGTCAATGGCGAGAGAACTTACCATTGATGATTGTAAGTCTCAAGGAACTCAAATGACTCTAGACTCCTATTCCAAAATAAATGATTTTAACTCGATGGAATGGAACCCACTAGAAGGAGGGAATTAAGGCATCCCCCATCAACAAACACGAGGTACTCAACAACGCTATATAATGTGGAATAAATTGAACAAGATGTGTAAGAACCAGTAATAGTATTGGGAATGACCGACATGCAAAGTCAAGATAGCTGAGGAATGGAAGTCTCAAGATTCAACTTCATTTGAACAAGAGAATAAAGACGAATGGTGACTGGAGGTAGGCAGCATGGACTCGATATGAAAACTAGGACATCCCTGTGACACATGAGGCATCAACAGAGGCTCCATAGGGACTGGAAGCTTAACCAATCGGTGGAGATAAACTTAGAGTAACGGGTACAGCTCTTAAAGTCAAACTAATAACCCAACCAATGGATTTGATATACAGAGCTCTGTTCGAAGGAGAAACGACTTGACTACTACTAAAGATAACATCTTTTCCTGTCTAGATTTTTATTTTTTTTATTTTTTTGGACTTTTTCAGATGTTTTGAAAAGCTTGAAAAAGAATAAAAGTGTTTTATAGTACAAATATAGGAGGAGACGAGTGTCAGGGGACAAGCAAAGTAGTTCCAAGTAGTGGAACATGCCTATGCTCAATGCAAGGAGATATGTATAGGATAACGACACTTGAGGGAAGGTATCCTCCTAGTAAAAGGGGTGATCAAGTTGCAAAAGATATGTAAAAGGTTCTGCTTGGCTAGACATGAGACAAGCTCGGGATATATGGCTAATAACTCAAATTCAAGGAGCTGGCATCAAGCTCAAGAAGGAAAGCAAAAATGATGAAGTGCAATTACAACTTGATATATACCAAGGAGTCCCTATGGGGAAAAGCCAGCATAAAGTTCAAGAGGAGGATGAAGCTCTTGCTCAAAGATATGGAAAGACTAAAAAGGGACTCCCATAACCTAAAGGAGGCATCTCATCATGGGCACCAAATGCAACATAGGATCCAAATAGGGCACCCATGTATAGGAAATCTCTACCATTCACACAATACCACTTCTAACAGCATCATGAAGGTTCAGTGAAATTATGGAATGGGTTCGTACCTAAGGTCTAGATGAAACGGTCATAAGGAAATGCATAATGCAAGCGGATGTGGAGTCCTAACCTATATGCCAGTTCAAAATTGTACCTGTCATGGGCACGAATGGGTCAAAGCATCAGAGAGAGTGTACAAAAAATGGACCCTACATGACAATAATATTAGTCCAAAACAATTGGAAACAGTCATTAAAGATTCCATACTATAGGATATAGGGAGGATTTATCATCACAACACATTCAAAGGAAACAGTGCGGTGAACGGCGAGACATAAGAAGGAAAGTAAGGTGAAGACCCAATGTTCACGTATCCACTACCACCCCTGTGAGGGTGACCACCGGTGTAAATACTGAGCGAAGGGAATAAAATCCCTCCACAAATGGACTAGAGGATGGAATATGACCATTCCCAAATCCATGAGCACAGTAAGGGGTTGTGATGACCCAAAGTCCAACACCAGGGTCTGTACTAGAACCAAGGATGGGTGACAAGATATCGGGCACATTGAAAATAAAAGGATTCGAACTCAAGAGAACATAAATATACTCAAGTAGCCATGATCCCAAAATCCCACTAGCACACAAAGAGAACACTCCTAAGAGAATCTATAACCAAAATACAAGCAAACCAAGGGGAGGATATGTGATCTCCTGAGTGGTAGGTATGTCTCACCTAGGAGAGGATTGAGACTCCCATACACTACAAGCAAAAGTACGCAACCAATTATAGTGGCCCTCATCTTCAACACATAAAGAGACTGTGATGTCCGACCCCTACCTAGCTAGGACACTCACAGAATAACCTCTCTGAGTACCCCCTATGATACCTAGGTAAGGAAACTAAGGTCACCCTAATATAACCAATGCTCAGGGGGACAGTCACAGGAAGGATCGACTGTATGGGTAGGGTAGCAAATCCTGAAGCCTGAAATCACAAGTGGTACCCCAAGGGTGCACCAATCAATACCTCAAAGGCCCCCATATATGAATACAATCCTGCAAATATCTCCGGTGCTCACAAAATGTGACCAGGGATCATCCCAATCACAATCGTGTGCACTGCCTTGTGCTTAAAACTTGTGTAAGAGGAGCATTCTAAGAAACACTAATTATACCAAGGGTTTCACATTCTCACCTGGATAGACACCTAATTGTTTGTTTAGTATTCTTCGAGAATTGACTCACAATGAACAAGACTCTGAAACCTAATCTTGTTTGTGAATCCTATAAAAGAAAAATGTGTAGTTTATTTTAATTTAGCATTGATTTTAATGTTAGTTATTAATCACAATGAAATGGTCATGCAACTAGTGATATGAAGACTCAACAGTGAAATAAAAGTGCACACGTAACAAAACATGCCAAATGCAAATATTTTGTCGAATGAAAAGTAGGGTATGCCACTACATGAGATGCAATAATATTCATTCCTTTCTGAATGCTAATGCAATCCTTCCTATATGAAATCCTAAATACAACTCTCATCCAAGCCATCCAATGCAAGTACCTCCGCAAGTCCATATGCAAAAAATGCAACTACTTTGTATTTTTCAATATAAAAGAATGAAAAATGCAATAAAAATCATTTAAAACTCGTAGTCTCTGCAGCAAGTATAAAACACAAGCTCGACAAGACACTGAGACAAAAAGATTAATGCACTAATGGAAAAACAAAAAAATATAAATGACTATTTCTATTTCAAAGAAAAATCCATGAAAAAATGGTCTTTGGTCACAAAAGAAGAAGTCAACAGACAACATCCGTACCCAAGGGGATCCAACCACACTCACAACCCAACCAATAACTTCTCACATCAAAAACTCAACCAAAAGGGAGTATGTATGTGACTGTCTAAAGAAAAGTAGCATATGTATGCGACTAGGTAAGGAAAACCAGCAGATGTATGTGACTTTTCAGCTGAAACCCTCATATACAGAGAATACAATGGTAAAAATAAGGCTAAGGATAAAACCACTCTAGGGGAGTGTCAATGGATGGACATGCTCAAAGAAGCAGTCAAACAGACAAAATCAATACTTAGGGGGACCCAACCACACTCACAAGCCCCCAAAAAACTTATCACATCAAAAACTCAACCAAAAGGGAGGATGTACGTGACTATCTAAAGAACAGTAGCGTATGTACATGACTAAGTAAGGAAAACCTGCATATACAGAGAAGAAAGTGGTAAAAATCAGGCTAAAGGTCAAACCACTCAACAAAAGTGTCATTGTATGAACCTACTATGAAATGTTACACACAAATAGGGAGAAACAAAGAGCAAGTATAAAACACATTGTGCCCCCATCTCCAAAGAAAAAATAAGGAGCCTCCCTAATATGGTCGCTAATTCTGCTATAGAGAGAAACCTCCTATGGCTTGGGGGTGCCACAATAGATAGATTGACACCATAAATCAATATTTCCCAATATGCAAGAGAAACCAAACATCCAACACTAAGGGATACTGAATCATATCTTGTTCGGGACGGTTGAAGTAGATCCCCGTTGAGCTTTTCTAATTCACACTTGCATTAGCAATTTGCTCTCAACAACAACAAACAATACAAGCATGCTATATAATAATCTGTTAGACCTACTCTAGCACATATATTCAACAATGTATAAGTAATTAAATACATATATGGAATATACATTTCAAACATTTCCAAAATATTCGGAATGGTGGAGCGGCTCTTGAACCACAACTAGGGTTTCCCTAGCCACTGGCTCCCTTGCTATGCAGAGCCAAGCTTTGGGTGGATCGCTGGCTACTGCCCCTCCTCGTGCCTCAGAGTGAGGTTCCCTTTGGACACCATTTTTTCTCATGGTTTCAGCATGGATTTCTCTCAGGAAATGGGCTCTCATGCCCAGCTTGCCGCCTTCAAGGCCCTTGTTCAAGTTGTTGCTCCTCAAGCTGCTTCTCATTCTTCATCCAAGTTCATGAAAAATATGGACGAGATCCCTTCTCTGGAGCTCTCTCCTACGGATCCATGCCAGAAAGCTCTCATCCTCTCTGAGCAATCCCTCATTGGTAATTTCACAGGGTTGTGGCCTATCCTTAAGGCAGTGGAGATCTGGATCGCAGAACATTCGAACCCTATTCTCCAAGGATAGGTCTCTCTCTTTACAGCTGGACGGGGGTTTTTTGTATTCCTATTCTCAAATAAAGAAGAAAGAGACCTAGTATTTCGTTTAGGCCCTTTCTTCATGTGCTTGAGAGGTCTGTTCTTAGCCCCATGGTCTCTAGGGTTTAACCGAGAAGCAGAGATCATTGCCACTCCAGTCTGGGTAAGACTCCTTAACCTTCCTCTTCATCTTTGGGGGAAAAGCACTCTAATTGACATTGGTAATTAGCTATGTCGCTATCTAGATACTGCAGAACCAAAAGGGGGACAGTACAGATGTGCCCATATCTGTGTAGAGGTGAATCTAGAGAAAGGGCTCTTGGAGGCCCTAAATCTCACATTAGGAGAATGGAGCCACATTCAAGAACTGGATTATGAGCAGATCCCTTTTAAATGCAACTTCTGTCATGTATACGGCCACTTTGCTAAAAGCTGTCCCAAGCTTGCAGAACCATAGAAACCAGCAAATATCCCAGCTTCCAAAGATACAGAGTTCCAAACGGTCTCTAATTGTCACCGTCCTCCCTGGCGAAAGGAGCCTCAAGTGTCTCAGCACAAGGTTTCTCCTCAAGATCATTCTCCTCTTGCAGATACTCCACAGTTGGAAAACAAAAATTGTTTTGAATTTCTCCAGGAAGATGAAGCACAAGAACATGAAGTTGCAGAAGCCCCAGAGCAAGGCATCCCTAGTCCCATTGGCTCCTTGGAGGTAGCTGTTCAAGTTTCTCCAAAACCTGCTTCTCGAGGTTCTAAGAAATATCCCATTGTTTTGGCTCATGAGACCCTAGCCCAGGTAGGACTGACATCTTTGGTCCCTTCATCAGAGGGAACCTCTGAATCCAAAGACTTTTCAACTCCTTCTCCTCCCCTCACCAGAGGGCGAAAGACAAATAAAGAATGTAGAGAAAATGAACCAGCCTCAAACATTAGCTCGGGCTCCCAGAATAAATTGGATCCTTTCATTAAGGGGCATTCCTCTCCACCTATTTAATGTTTTGCTTCTGTATTCTTCTCTGCTCACAATTCGTGAGATACTACTCTTGCAAGCAATCTTTTTCTCGGAATGGCACTAGAAGCATTTGGGGTTAATTTCTCCAATCACTTATAAGAAGGTTGACTTTTCTAATAGAGGACATCAGCCTGCTTTTTATGAGTTCCTCTTTGTATGCCTAGTTGGGATACAACCATTTTTAATCAATAAAAAAATTTCAGATTCTGTTAAAAAAAATAATTAAATACATATATGGATTCAATATTCATATTCAAATGCACATAATTAGACATAAAAAGATATTTCTATTAATAAAATCAGAGATTACAATAGTGACAACCCCAGTTGACATGCCTACGAACCGGAGAAACCGAGTCCTCCACCTGGGCCTCCACCACATCAATCCTCCATCTCTCAATAGAAATCTCTCAAAGAAAAGGAAACCTTGGGAAGAACATAAATTGCTCCAAAGGGACAAAGGGATGCAGACTCGATTATAAGAAAACTAAGGCAATAATGGACTATAGTTTCTTTTTTCTTTAATTCCTCCCCTTCAATGTATCCAAGGGGTTCCTTATACAACACTCCAAAAGGGTAATGGAGGGATGAATATGAGTGATATCAAGGCATATGGAAGAGCAAGAGTCAGGATCTTCGGACTCATGTGAGGGAAACTCCAAAACTATTTAGATTTATGCACACATCCTGATGTATGTGGGTTTGAGGTCAAAATTCACGTGTACACGCAAGTATGTGTTTAAAAGTCATGTACAACAATAAACAAGTGTTTTTAAGGGATGGTCTTGGGACATCAAAGTATAATATAATTCCATGGGGTCTAAAGAGTTTGCAGAGGGATAGGGAAGGACATAAATATGCGATCAACCATGTGTGGTAAAATCAGCTATAACAACCCCAACTACAAAAAATAAGAAATGTCCTCAAAAACCCTGCCAACTTCCCCATAGGAAATCAAAAACTCTAATTCATTCCTATCCCCTGCCAGTTCTGCAAACCCTAGTTGATAACTCACCTTAGGGTTTTGTATCCAACCAAGAAAATCCATAACGAATCCATCGCCTAATGTAGGGCCAGTTTCCAGGTCTTCAAAAGGCATTTCCCCCTGGGGTGTCATGGCCAACCCAGACATTACACCATCTATTGCATGAGGAACCTCTATATCCACTTGAAAAACCATTTCCTCTCGCAAATAGTCAGAGGATTTTTCAACCTCCATTGCCATAACAACTAAATCCTTCAGTTAACAATTAATCTAGTAGTGCAATTCGATGCACTGCAACAACATTCTTGATTTGCATCCTTAATCAACAAAATATGCCATATCCTTTCATGCTTTGTATGCATATTAAAATATAATAAAACCTTTCATGAACATTGCATATACGAATCTTAATTGCATTATAACCTAATTAAATTTTGTATTAATTGCATAGCAATTAAACAACTATTGTGCAACTACATATCGAATAAAAACTTTGACCTACATATGTGATAGTTTTTAAAAATGGTAATGTTTTAATCCATAATTTTGAAGCCTAATTGTAAAATTCCCAAAATCGTGCATCGTTACATCAATTTATTATAATTATCATGACTAATTTCTTCGATGTTTATGTAGAATTGGAAAAAATCACATTAAGCAACACAACCATATTGAATCACAAACATGCAAGAATGTTCCAATCTAATGTAAGTAAACCCGCCAATTAAAAAATTGTACATTAAATATCGTAATCCAAGAAAATTCATCAACAAACATAATGATAATGTAGCATACCCATGGATAAATCACACAATTCAATGTAAATCCAACCCTAAATTAACATTCTAACCTAACATAACCCTTGATGTACATTAGAGTGGAAGAAAACCGATCAAAATACAACTACACCCAACCACTAAAAAACACTTTAACGAACCTCATAATGAAACAAAATGAACGAAGGAACAAAACAACAATGAAACACGACCATGCAACAATCTCGCGACATAGCTTAACATTCAATGAATACCATAATCGAACATTGCAGTTTATAAACATCGCAAAATGACAAAAAATAATAAGAATAAATAAGTAAACATAATCCTTTTAAAACCATGTGATAAATTTTATAATGCAATGAATTGCATTAAATAACATAATCAATTTCCACTTACAACCACGAATGATTGTTTGAATTCAACATAAGCCTCAATGAACGTTATAATCCAAGATAAAACTTCATGAGTTGCAACAAATTACATTAAGTGACACAAGCATATTGGATCATAAACATTCAAGAACATCACAATCTAACATAAGCCCTCATGAACATCACATCATAATATAACCCTATAACCCTTTATTAACATGACAATGCGACAAAAACACTAACAAATGCATAAAATATGTAATCAATCATAGTTATTGATGAAGGTTACAATGAAATAACTAAACAGAAGCCTTGCAAAATATTGTAATGAATCTTATAATCCGACAAAATTCTTGAAAAAAGATAACCATAGTACAAGATAACCACTCTGAAATGCCGCAATCCAGCATGAATGTTAATGAACGCAATAATCCAAGATAACACTTTATCAGTTTCAAAATCCAAAAAAAATCAAATAATATAGTTGTCACATGCCCCAATTTGCAAAAACAATTTTATATTATTTGAGGAACATTGTGTTAAATTTTATGCTAAGTTGTAATTGATGACCCAATGGGGTCAAGAATATTTAATGTAAATTCAGAATATTTTATTTATAAATAAATGAGGAGACAACAGCATAGGAGAGCTGTTAAAAGAGTGTCTACTAGTCAATTGGTGGAGGAGATTGGGTGGAGAGCAAACTGACATGTGGCAGCATCCTCAAACCACTTTCGACTGTTGCAGGTGGAAACTTCCCTATATTTGTGGTCATGATTCCCTAAGAAAGTGGAATCAAAGAAGGTGGTCATTTAATGAAAACTAACCTAGAAGACCTAGGCATCTCTATAAAATTTCCCATTGAAGAGAGCTGAGGATGCTCATTCTAGAGAAGTGATCATTCACGGTGAATGAATTTACTCAAGAAAAATTCAATGGAGGGGCGTTTGGAAAGTGTTTGAGGGGATAACTATTGATATTGATCTAGTTGTAGCTTTTAAGTTGAAGATCATACTGCTGAGTGCAGATTGTTATTACTGAGGTAATTGAACCAGTCCTGGGTGACAGAGGTTTTTACATTTGCATTCTCCACCTAGTTCTCAGCCAAGAAGACCAGGAACAGGCTCAGGGGTCCTGAGGAAGCATTGTTTGAGCGCTCTCCGGGAGATTGGGAGGGAGGAACAACCTCTTCAAGCTGTTGTCGTCTTGTCCTCAATAGGTTCTATTTTATTTTTACTGTCTTAGTTAAATAAATCTTAGTTTATCTACTACATGCATGTTAAATGTTTAGGGTTTATGAATGAAAGGTAACTGTGAAATGTTAGATTCAATAAATTTTCAGATTATTTATAGAAATGAAAATGGTTATGGAAATAGTCAAACAGATAGAAATTAAATTTCTAAGCTGTGCTTTTCCACACATGAAAACCAAGTCATACTCTAGCATAGTTATATTGTTTTAAGTAAATGAAATAATTCTTTTATTAGAATGAAAATAGTGGATATGATTCTTGTATCTGTAGGTAAACAGAAATAGATTTTATTTCAATGTTTAATGAATGCAATGAAAAAGCAGTGTTATGGTTTGCTTATACTTATTGTTTTACTTAAACTAACTAAATGAAAATACAGGTATAAGAAATAGTAAATACATTATTACTATAGTATTAGTATATTGATAAGAAATAAAAATCTTATAGTAGATAATAACTGATATTTGAGAAAGCATATAAAAAGTTAATAACAGAACAATTTTTAAATATTAACTTAATCTTAATTATTAACTTAATAAAACTAGATTAAGGATTCGTTTATAATCCTTCCATATTTTCAAAATTACTGAGTGTCAAGATTATTCTAGTGTTAAGTAGGATGCACTAAAAATCTAAAGTATTATTTTCTTAACTAAAACTGGGAGTAAAACTGTTAGAATATTTTCATTTCCAGCAGAATTAAAAGTACAACTATAAATCATATTATAATCCATTATTTCATTTATTAAAAATAGAGTTAAGAATACTTCAAGCAAACGAAAATTTTGGTATACTGTAGGGTTTATAGTATTTCTTTAAACCCTTAAAAATAAACTGAGTTCTAGAGTTAACATCATTTTCTATACAGAGTTTTAAAATAATTATAACTTACAGAGTAGTAACAATTAAAATGTATATGTAAATAATAAACAAAATAAACTAAGAATCATTTATATATGTGCATTATAAAATCTCAAATCCAGAGAGGCTTATAGCTTGTGAGAATCAAAGGGTCGAAACCCTTTTTAAAACCAAATACACAAAAATTCCTGTAATAAAATATAATTGGTTACATTACTAACTCTAAAAATAAAAACCCCATGAACTATGCAACTAGACTGTCCACAGTCTTCTTTCTTAAAATAATATATAAATCCTTTAACAGTAAACTAAATACATTACTGACAGGTTAAACAAAACACGGTTCACAGTCTACATATAAAATTAAAATTGAAGCAAACGAAACATAGCTCTTTTAAAAACTCAGAGCATAACGAGTTTCTTTTATTCTTAAACCCACCGTATTACATCATCGAGCCATAAGGCTAATTTGTTAAACCAAAACCAAATACATATCACAGCTCAAGAGCCTGTGCTATCGAGCGAGCACCACAAGGCTTTTACTTAAAATTTGAGTAATAACAAACTAAAAATTTTTAACCATCGAAGAAACCGAAGCCATGCTTCAAACCACTATAAACTTCATCCAACAACCCTTATCATAAGTAGGGAGCACCCACATCGAAATCAGGGCTTACCGGTTGGAGGCCACGAAATTCACCGAAGCTTGAGGTTGTATTTTTTTCCACTTAAATCTTGGAGCTATTGTAGGTACCTGGAAGAATATAGTTGCGAGCAATAATTTAAGACTCGATTCATGAGTAAAAACCCTAGCTTAAATAATAGTATTCACAAAATAAATTTCGATTTAAGAATTAAAATTATACCTGTGAGCAAGAAGAGAGCCGAGCCGAGAAGGAACAGTCACGAGTGTGAGTGAACTACATAGAGAAGCAAGAAAGCCGTCATGCCAACCCTATAATGAAGGCAGTAAGAAACGAATTCAAACTCCACAAGACCAGGTAAGGAATAAGTAATGATAGGGCATAATTCCTTAAAGGCTTCAAGCGAAGCGAAGCCGTGAAAACCACTCACACAATAAAAAACATCACTCACAAGAGAATTCAAGTATATAAACTAATATACCCAAACCACTTCGCACAACAAGGAATATAACGGAGTTAACAAGCAGAGTAGGAGCAGCCTCTCATGGCCACGAAGAATTCTCACAGTGCAGAGCAAGCCCTCGAAGAAAAATGAAAGAACATAGGGTTTCGTTGTGTTAATAGTCAACCATTGGATGGTGGAGACACATCCACGTGCCCTTCTAGAAATATAATTCAAGAGTGGGTCGATTTCTATAGTCAACCCTGCACTATCAAATGTAAAACTTATCATTGCCAATAATTAAAAACTATGCAATCAACTTTAGTAGAAGGACTTATATCATTTGCGAATCAATTGTAATAAGGCCTTCTATCATTGTTAATAATGAATCTATGTCATCGACTATAGAATAAAGGTGCATAAACTTTGCCATTAATACAATCACGAAGAATTGACCAAAGTATAACACTTACTAATATTGATTCTTATGTCAACTTTTCCAACGGCCTTTTGGATGGTTCTTATTATTGCTTACAAAGACAATCATATTACTGTTTGTTCTTTGCATTAGATCTAGTAAACTATAAGAATAAAACTGATAATGTGTTTTACCTTTAGTTTCAACTTTATGGAAGTGATTGTTAGGTAGTATTCCACCTTAGGATCATTCATATGATTACATAAGGTCAATTATACTTCGGAGCTAGTAATCTTGTTTTTATAAAGAACAAAACTTATATTATATCATACCAATAATTAGACTACACCATGGTAATTACTAGGTAGTAAAACTACCTAAGGATACAAGCAAAAATTATTTTTATCACATTATAAAAAGAATGTGGTATTCTATTATTACAATAACATATGTAGCATAGCAATAACCTAGAAATCGAAGTTTATAGCTTGATATCTAGCAGTGCAAGAAGATAAGCATAATTGCATACAATCAACAAGTTTATAATCTTCACGACTAGTAAAGAAGAGTTGAAGTAGAGATATGTAATCTATTTGTAAACTTTACCTTTGAAAATCGTAAGAGTATATTCATGCATAAAAGCAGTACATTTGAGTATTAAACATGACAATAGAAGTAAGATCATGTTACAATAAAAGTAATTGTATGCCAAAGATCATGAGCCCTAAGCTCACTGGAAGAATCTGTTTTTGACTAAGTATTATAATATTTTCAATAGAAAGAAACCTTGGCAGAACTCATTCTAGTAAATGGCACTAAGTATGTTAAGGTTAACAGTATTTATGGCTAAACTATGAATACTGTCTTAGAACCAAAACAATGAAGGAAATTACTTTACCTCATCAGAGCCTTGATTTTAAATAATCAATTTATTTACTAGCATCTTAACATGCTAAAGAAATACTTCTCGCTATCATACAAAATAAACTCGTACCTGATCGTTCGCTTACCTGCTAAACTTGTAAGAACAAACAGTTCATCTGAGTTAGCAGAATGCTAAGTAAGCCCTGAATTTCAAAGATAGTTTCTCACCTACCTGCCAAAAGTAAATTATTAGTACAGTTAGCAACAATCTAAATGCAAGTCATTTTTATATAACTTATAAAAATTAAAGTTGTATTAGTTATTTATATTTTTGAATCTATTCATTACAAATTATTAAACTGTTTCATTTTCCGCTATTCGATAGCAGTTACTAAACTGCGTATTCAGACATTTTATGTTACTTAAAAAATTTAAATTTTTATGAAATTTTGGGGTTATGACAATAGCAAACATAACTAAATCCAACTGTTGCAAAATATTATAATCAATCTCATTATCGAACAAATGAAATTTATGAAGGAAATGATAATGCAACATAAAAGGGAAGAAAATTTGCAATGCAATATGAGCATTCATAAATGATGTAATGCAACATAACCCTTGATGAACATCAAAATCCAACAAAATCATTCCGAAAGAATCTCACAATCCAAGAAAACCAATTAAAAAAGATAACCATAATCAAACGCAAGCCATGGGGGCTTCACTTGTTGGCCAATATCCTATCACATTAGTTCATATTGTGGGTTTTAAAATTATAAAAAATCGAACCAATATATTGTAGGTATTGAGGGGATGAGGGGTTTAAGGTGGGGGTGGGTAGGGTGGTTTATAAGGATTGAGGTATAAAAAGGGGTGGGGAGGAGGTTTTAAGTGTTGGGAGGGGGTTTCAACAAAAATAGTTTGGGTCAATATCTCTTTAAATTAAGGGTATTCTTTAATATCCCATGATCGCACGTGCTATGTGAGAGGTTCACTAACTGAAGTCCCCGTGATGCAAGCATGCAAGAACCTATCAATCAAATGTGACCCTTCATGAATGTCATAATGCAACATAACACTTGATGGATGCCAGAATACAATGAAAGCATTCCAAAAATAACTAAACCAAACAATTACAAAATAATACATTAAATCTTGTATTTCCATAAAACACATCGACAAACATAACCAAAACACAACACACCCATTGACATATTGCACAATCCAATATTACCCTAAGCCTAAACGAACATGATAACTCAACATAACCCTTCACATATATCACAATGAGCCAAAAGTGGTCCAAATATAACTAGATCCAGCCCTTGCAAAACACTTCAATGAATCTCATAATCAAACAAATTTTAGGAAGGAACATAAGCATAGTGAAACACGACAATGGAGTAGTCTCATAATCCATCTCAACACTGAATGAATACCATTAGATCTATCCCTTGCAAAACACTTCAATGAATCTCATAATCAAACAAATTTCAGGAAGGAACATAAGCATAGTGAAACACGACATAGGAGTAGTCTCATAATCCATCTCAACACTGAACGAATACCATTAGCGAACATACTATTCATAAACATCACAAAATGATAAAAATAATTTTGAAAAAACAACTAAACCCAACCATTGGAAAACATTATAATCACTCTCATAATTCAAAAATATACATTAAATAAAATAATCATAATACAACATAATCACAAAGTAGTGTTACAATTCAAAATAACCCTCAATGAACACTGTAGTGCAAGAAAACCCTTCATCAATTTCACAATACAAAAAAAATCTTCAAGGAATCATGAAAACCAATCATTGCAAAGCATTTTAACAAATATCATAATGCAACAAAATTTGTTAAGGAACATAACCACATTGCAACATCACCATCAAGGAAATTCACATTTCACCTTAAAACTCAATCAATGACGTAATCGAATGTAGCACTAGATAAATGTTGTTATTCGAAAAACCCATCAAGAAAGGTATCAAATAGAACAAAACACTTAACAAACATTCCAAATATAAATGTGGGAATTTATGTCACAACAATGTGATTCTCGCAATCAAACATAACGCTTAACAACTTTTCAATTGTTACAATCTAATTAAATCTTCGACAAACATTCAAGAGACTAATCTCAATGTAATAATAAATTATTTAAATAAGATATTCATTACATTACATTCAATCTCGTAATGTGACAAAACACATTAAGGAACATAACCATCGACGATCAATGAAATCCAACATAATCCTTGATGAACGTCACAACCCAATATAACCCTTGATGTATGTCACAATGGAACAAAAACTTCTTGATATAACTGGACCCGACCCTTCTGCAACGTTATAATCAATCTTCCTGATATAACTGAACATGACGATAGAGGAATGTTGCAGTCCAACTTAGCACTTGATCAATGTCGTAATCCAATATAACAATTGATAACTGTAACTATGTGACAAAATCATTACATAACGAAACACATTAGAAACATTCCAAACATCAAACTAAAAACTTATGCAACAAAAATTAAGCACCACTCCAACGCAACATAGCATATAGTATTTGTTACACTACTACAATCTAATAAAATCTTTCAATAACATTTAATTTATAAATTAATTAAATATCAGATTTTTTAATTTTTTTAAATACTATTTAAAATAAAATAACAATTATTATTTTTTAAATAAGAGTTTTTTTTTTTTAATATTTTTTTTAAATAACTGTTTGAAATAAAATAACATAGAAACAATAACAATAAAAAACTAATTAATTCTCTTCTTTAGGTCCAAAAGTTTGGTCTCAGGGGACGTTAACCATCATCATCATCAATATATATCATTTATATATAGTTATAATATTTGTTAGTTATTAATATATCTTTCTAAAAATGACTCTTTACAATTTCCTTTTATGAAGATAAAAAATTAAACAATAATATTTTCAATAAACAAGTGAAATAGCAGCAAGGCTGCTTATACCTACCTCTTAGAAATATTTTATTGTGATATTGTATATAGTTTAAAGTTAAAAGTTAAAGAAATTATGAAACATTCAAACTTGAAACAATGTATTACTTGTTGCCATGGTACTTATATTTCTATGTGAGATTGCTTGTTGTTTATAGGTTGTTGCATTACTTGTTACTTCTTGTAACTATCATTGTTTATATTTCTATGTGTATATCAATTAATTAGTTATTAAGTAAGTCCTTGAAATTAAAGATCCAAAATGAGTTTACTTGTCTTTGTGAATAGGAGAGCTTTTGTCACTACCAATAGTTGAGATAAGCAACATAGATGCCTAGTACTTTGCTCTTAAAAATAGTTTAATAAATATTACGTAAGAAATGGATATTGAATAATATTAACAATGTTGAATGCCTAATAAATACTTAACAATATAGATATTAAAAATGTAACAACAATTGGAGATTTTGAAAAATCTGAATTCCAATGTAAGCACCAACTATTACAATGAAACTTTCAAAAAGATAATTCTTTAAAAACATAGAATGTGTGGCATTGTTGTATATAAATATATCCTAATCTAATAAAAAATAATAATAAAAGGAAATATTTACAAGTGTTTATAAAAATAATGTTATAGACATTGAAAAAGAAAAGATATTTGATTATATAAAATTAAAACAATAATAAGAAAAATATGATGTATAGATTTATTATGTTTTATTATAAAAATAAAATTAATATTTTAATTATTATTAAAATAAAATGGTATAATATTAATATTTGATATTTATTTAAAATAATTTTTATTAAAATTAGAATTTTAAATTTATAGATTTATTATGTTTTATTATAAAAATAAAATTAATATTTTAATTATTATTAAAATAAAATGGTATAATATTAATATTTGATATTTATTTAAAATGATTTATATCTAATAAAAAGTGTAGATATAAAAAGTGACATGAAATTGTTGTAAGTTAACTTATAAGATTAGGTTTGGATTTTTTAACTTATAAGTGGAAGCATGAGGCATGCCACCTCATATCCACAAAATTGTGTTTCATAAGGCATACCACCTCATAACCACAAAAAGATGTGCTTCATGAAGCATACAACTTTATGCAATAAAAGAAATATCACCTCATATCTATACACAAAAAATATGCTTCATAAAACATACTACCTTGTATAATAGAAAACATGAGACATACCACTTCATATCTACAAAAAGATGGTCTTTATGAGACAAGCCACCTTATGTAATAGAAAACATGCCTCATGAAATCACTCCTTACATAGCTAGAACATGCCTGATGGGACAAACTATAACATTAAGAATAACATAAAAAACAACAACAAAACTATAGAAATGGAAACATCTAATATAATAAGGCTATCATTTGAAGAGAGAGAAAATTTGATATAAAAAAACCAAATATACAAAATTTTAACAAATTGCTTTATACCCATAGAAAATAATAATCTTAACAAAAAAATGGATTGTATATATTGATTGAATGAAATATATCAATAAAATATATCAATATATGTCATGGAGGATTACCTTATTTAAAAAAAATAAAAAATAATAATTCCATGGAACATTTAATCTTTATATAAAATTCATGTTAAAAACACTAACATAAAAAATGATATTGACTTTAAAATGCTTTGGATATATCAATATAAAAGTTATATATGATAATATACTCTCTAAATTAAATGCATGGTATGTTTCTCCAAATTAAATGCGTCTTATATTAAATATGTTTTATATTTAAGAATACTTAATCTTTATTAAAAAAACCATGTTACAAAGTGTTTTTTTTATCTAAAAACTGTAAATAATAAATAAAAGATATACCATTTATATTTCTGTAGTGGAGACACTGGAGAGTCTGGAGACCGATACATCAGTAACGTGGCTTTTACTTTTAACGAAAACATCTCCACTTGGCTTGACAACGATGATCTCCACATGCGGAATATACAGCTATAGATTGCAGGCCACCGTCTTGTAGTCACCAAATCCCATCTCTGCCTGTCAGTTCTTTATTTTCTTGTTCACCACGGACTACGCAGAATTCCCACCAAATCCCATCTCTGCCTGTCAATTATTTATCTTGTTCACCACACACTACGCAGAATTCCATCCATTTATTCGGCGCTTTGATTGATCTCCATCTCCTAGAGTAGTAAAGCTTTGGGATTTTTTTTTTTCGCAATGGACTACGCAAAAGTCCCTGATCTATTTATTCGGTGCTTTGACTAATCTCCATCTCTTGGAGTAGCATACCTTTGGGAGAAGAAAGATTGCAGGAAATTTTCAAGATTTATACGAGAAATTAAGTTTGCAAGCTATGTCGTCAAGTTCATCTGTGTCTCTAGACTTTCTGGGAGTTCAGAACGCCCCTGAAGCAAACGAAAAAGTCATGAAAGGTAGTAGCAATTTGGAAATGGAATTCGGCCGTGAAAAGCGTCTATCGAAGCTGAGATGTATGGTTTCTTTTGCAAACGCCTTGAATTTGTCTCGCAGTGTAGCCATTAATGATAATTACCTTAAGTTGGTCTTGGTGATCAAGTTGTACCAACTATTTAGTTACAATTATCTTTGACATAAGGATTGGAATTTGGGTTCTATCCTGCCCATGTTTGGATAAGGCAACACAGAAAAATGATTGTAGCGGACGAGAAGTAGAATTGTAGAATTAACTGTGTTTTGTCTCTTAATAAGGGCATTAATTTTGCTACTTGTAGATATGGTTGTCCACTTCAGGGAAAAAAGAACAAAAACAAATGAATTGTTCAATGAATGGAAAGATATTCTAAAGCCATGCATATTGACCAATATTCAATTGTGTGAATTCGTTTCTTTTTCTAATTCCCCTCAGGCCTTGAGGCAAGGCGAAGCATGGCATGGTTGTAAATGAAACGTTTTGATTCTTAAAACCAAACGTCATATTCATAATTATTTGAGACAAAAAGGAAATTTGGCTATTTTAGGAGAGGAGGGACAATTTGCTCTTCCTTTAATACGAATCAATCATTGTAACTTTAAAGGATCCTACATGTATCAGAAAGCTCTGAAACTAAATTTTAGGAAGTTTTAGTTTTTCTCTCTAGCCCTTTTAGGGATCTTGGACTCACCTTCTCATGACCTGGAACCTCCTTCCTTCTCCTTTTCACTGTTATGGAAGCATTAGCACATCAGTTGCAGGTTGGTTTGAATCGCTTGATTGAGTTACTGGATCGTTTTTTTTCAGATTGAGATGGTTAGGTACAATTCATTTAATTAAATATTATAGAACATGTTATAAAACGAAGTTTTGTTTATAAAGTTTAGGTTATTTTCATATTCCCCTAAATAATTTGTCCCATATTGGAGATCATCATCGGTGCCCTCTTTGGTGCCATAGAATGAAGGTTTTTTCTACATAATAATTTATTTATTATGTAACGCAGATCAGGGATCTTCACAATAGGTGGCAGCTCGCATGGACTACCGGCGATATTAATGTTTGATATTCAATAATTAAACTTTATAATTTCAAGCCACATCTTTCACAATTAATTTTTTTTTTAAAATTGTGTAATATAATTGGCCAACAAGTCACCAATTATGAGCTTTGTTGCTTAGGATAATACATTCGTTTTTTTTTAATTTCAATTCAAACAATGTAATAATGGGAAATTGTTGGATTTTTTTGATAATGTTGATTGTAGATATTCTTTGATTTAATTAAAGGAGAGTTCGGTGAAAATTATTGGTTCTTTTTTATGGTTTGGATTGTCCCAACCAAACCATGTCATGCCAATGTAATAATGGGGAATTGTTGGATTTTTTTTTATAATGTTGATTGTAGGTATTCTTTGCTTTGATTAAAGGAGTGTTTGGTGAAAATTATTGGTTCTTTTTTATGGTTTGAATTGTCCCAACCAAACCATGCTATGCCACTTAGAATAGTAAAGTGAGTGATAGTGTAGACTCTTTGTTCATTTCTATATTCGTGGGGCATGATGATTTGTTGTATATATATAAGTTTAAGTAAAATTAAATTCAATATTTTGTTGTGAATATGTTGTAGTTATAGGGAAGGATATGGTGGCACTGAGTCAATAGACAAAAGAAAGATAGGAGTCCTACCACCAAGATTGAATATTTTTAGTAGAATTAAAGAGTATTAGTCAAAGAGGGAGACAACTAGAACAACAATAGTAGGTAGGATTTCAGGTTATCGAGGAGTTTAGTGGAAAAAGGGTTAAGACACTTGGCTGGAGAAGAAGCGATATCAATTGGTTCTTAAATAAGGAACTGAAAGTATGATAATAGTTTCCTGAGTTTGAATGTAAATCCTTGCCTCATGGTTCATGAATATAAATGTAAAGGCCTCATCCTATCAAAGGGTTGATTTCCTTGTTGATGCTCAATATTGTTCATGTATGTTAATCACATGTTGATTAATAGGTTTATCTATGAGTTATGAATTTTATTATAGTTTAGGTTTCATAATCAAAGATAATAATGGTGCAATGATGTATAGAGTTATTTGAAAATCAATGGATGAGAACCCCTTAAAATTGTGGTTGCATATATATCGTATGGTGATTATATGTTTTAGAACTCTTTGTTATCTATGATGTTGGATAACAATAACCAAGGTATATCGTTGGTGTGTTCTTAGGCTAGGATGATGGTTCTTGTGATGATCATGTTAAATCTGTGAATAGATAGAGAATGGTTTTAGTTTGAGGGCTACATGCTTGAATGGTACTTAATTTTGAACTATTAGTATGAGGATGGGTCTGCATTGCAGAAATCATATTGTATGAGCCTTGCACAAACATAAGTCTTGACATTCCATCGAGTGAGACCTTCTCCTTCATAGGGAATGAAATGCTAACAACTAGACAATAACGTACCCCTTTTTTGGACACCAATGTCCACCCTGGTCTAAAATTGACCCAAAAAACAACTTTCATATCCTCTTCATAGAAGTTGGCCTTGCCCCCATTGAGAATATGACTACAACCAAGTATTTAATGTATAATCAAAAGATGAGGCTTCTTAAGATTGCTTCAAAATCCAGTGAAAGTCGCTTGCAACTTAAGAAGGGTTGGCCTAGATATGCTATGTCTTATCTAAACCATTGGATAATAGAGGAGGTCACGCTACAAAATATTGGTATCAAATCTAGAGTTAAGGAGAAAATGTAGTGCAATAAAGAAATAGAAGATAAGATAAAATTAAGATACTATAAAGTGGCCACTAACCCCAATCTAGAAGATCAAAAGTATATTTATGTTATAGCTAGTTGAAGTAAGAAACTCAACATTTCTAAAATAGGAACATACTACATAGTGAAACATGGTGGTGGACAATTCATAAAATGTTGTGGGGTAAAGGGATGTTTCTTCTTTGTGGTACTAAGAAGGTGGAGGACGAAAAACTATTTCTCTTATAATGTTCTCCACATCAAAGTCTAGTCTCAAAATATTTGTAATGCTACCGACCCTCCTAACTTATTTTTTTCTAGATATAAGCGAATCAATGACTAGCCAACTACTTGTGCAAGGTCTAGGTTCAAATATGATTAGATTCCATTATAAACCCTAGGCTAGCTATCAGCAACACATAATCCATCATCTAGCATAAAACTCATACCTCAACCTACAATCGATGTCTCTTGATTAGAGCACCTACCCTTCTATCCAAATCATAAGAAGCCTAGATATCCTTTATAAATACCTTCCTAACTTATTAACTCATCAAAAATTTAAAAAATGTTTTTTAACATAAAAATATAGATCTAAAAAAAAAAATTATAATTCCCTAATAATTTCCTTAAATGTTAGATATACCAAAAACCAATCTCAATAAACGATAAAAAAATATCGTCATCACTCGATTCTCCTTTTCATGTAAACGTGTTATTCAAGTAGATAGAGAAGACCAAATTGTTCAATAGGCTCACGAGCTTCTTGGACTTCATTAGGCACACTTCCAATTAAACCACGGACTAATTGGTCGGGAAACGATAAACCATTTAAGAAGATAAATCCCTTCGCAAGTCACACGTCTAAAGTCAAGTTCATTTCAATTCTATAGTTCTAATAAAAATATCTTCCTGGAATCGATAAATCTCGGTGATAGTGACATTTTAAAAAGCGCGTCGTTTACACCTAGAAAACATTTTTTAATTAAATAATTTTTTATCATCCTATCACAATAGCAAATGGAGTATGTCGTGGCCACTTTAGCAGTGAAGCCATGCACTTTGTGGAAATTGGGTTACCTGTATTGGCAAAGCATTCAAAGCAAAACAGGTCAAGTACACCTGGAAGCCATGCATTTTGTAGAGCATTCAAAGCAGAACAGGTCAAGTACACCTGGAAGCCATGCATTTTGTGGAAATTGAATTAAGGAAATGAAACTTCAATTGCATGCAAAGAGCCATCCGTCTACCTATAAGCGTCTTAATGGACCTGGACACTAGAAATGTTTTCGATAAGGATAATCAATTTAGAGAGAATGTTGTCAATTCTGAAATGTTCCTTCCCATTATTTTGTTACAATGCAGACCCAGGGAAATATGTTTTCATATATTACAGAAAGTAATGTTGTAATATGCTTTTTGGTTGCAGATAAGGGATGGCTCAATCGTTTGAAGTGGTCTCTACGAGAGGTAGAGATAAACAACCATGTGATTGTCCGCTTCCTCGATCCTTCCTTTATAAGGAATCCAGACTTTGTGAATGAATACACAGCAGCTAGCCTTGTCTTCAGAATCCAGGTGTTTATCTGGTGTTTCTGTGGGTAATTGGCTTTAAGTCGTAACAAGCTGGGATGTGCAAAATCGCAGAAGGAATGCTACCCATGCTCGTGCTTACTATGTTGCCTTTACTACTGGATAGGCTCGAACAGAACTCCAATCTACTGATGCTACTACTGCTTCTGTTGGATTTCGATCTTCGCTAGTATTACTTATTTTCAAATTGTTTTATAAAATGGTAAACAGGGTAGGTATTAGCAGAGTGCTAAGGGTGGGTTTCAGCATAGTGACTCAATCGAGCGCCTAGCTCACGTTACTCTCGATATGTCAGATATATTATCGGTCAAGAAGGTTGTGAACGGGGTAGGTGAACCTTAAAAATTTATTTTCATAATTTCACGCAAGCTAGCTAGTATATTGCGCCGCCTGTGTAATCCTGCTTATAAATTTGTAATCCTTGGTTAGGCGACAGGAAGTAGGAGATTGAGCTAAACACCATTTTCAGTAATCATTTGCAGCGAGAAAGGTAGATATAGTCTAATCATGGGACGTACACCATGCTGTGGTGAACACGAGGGGCTGAAGAGAGGATTACCTAGGGTTTGGGTAGCTGTCAAACTTTTTTCCAATTTTTTCAAACTTGGTAAGAGTTTTAATCTCTCTGAAAATCTTGAATTCAAAGAAAAGTTGTTATGAGTTTTATCAATTGAGTACATCTGATGAATTCTAAAGAGTTTAAATGAAAACTTCGATTATACCTAAATATCATTCTGAAACTTCGATTATACCTAATTTTAGTGTTTTTTACCAAATTCTTGAAAGAAAAAAGGTCAATTTGCTATCAACTAGGTTTTTCGGCCACCGTTACTCATACTCTATTCCAGGGTACTCTTTCCATTGCTGCACCAATAACCCATTTCTCCATAATTTATCTCAGCGGCAGATGGGTTTGCATGGTCAAGCACAGATCCACTAAACAACTCTTCAAGTCAACAAAAGATTCTGTCATTTCGTCTGTTTTTTAAATTGTGTTTTAATAAAAAAAACAATTCTACGAGAATGGTCAAATTTTTAAATTAAGCGTTTAACATGATTGAAATCGAATAATATCTGACAAGGATCATGTTTTTGAATAATAATAGCATATTCTTACCCCATTTTCCAACAGGGATCGGTATAGATTTTTTACAGTTCATGACATGATTGAAATGAATCTTTCGAATTTGGAATGGAAAGCATAAACAATGTAATCAACTGCAGCATAATATTTTTTAGGAGAGCAACGATCTGGCATATTGATTAATGACTATGTGTTTGTAAATTGTGCAGTATACTTTGCGTTTAGTGTATTTGTCGATCGGTGTATTGGTTGCTGCATTTCTTGGTGGGTATAATTGCTACTTTGTTTCTTTGGCTCTTTTTCCCTTTCCAGAGTGCTTTTGAGAAGGGTTTTTCATTATGTTGCTTCGCTTCGTTTCATCAGAGGCATTCTATTGGGCGAGAACCGACGAAAGGCAAGCGTCTCGGATGCTTAGAAAATATTTGTAAGCTGTATTGAGACAAGATTAGCCTATCATCACTGGTTTCCCGGCTATTCCCCGTCGATTTAATGAAGTAGGTTGCAGATCCAAGGAAGGTGGGTTGCACGCAGCAGGGCATACACCATTCTTCTGTATCTTTATCTTTTTAATCTTTCCCACTTCACCAATACAACAACAGAATTCAGTGAAAGTTTGATCAGTTGTCTAGTTCGTCCATCCGTAGTTCCATTTGTCATTGGATTGGTTCCATTTCCATCATCATGGAAGATACACAACTTATTTCCTGGTCTTATGATGGACTAGAAAGGGAGGAAAAAAGGATGTTACTGGCTTACGAAGGTCTTACAAAAAATTCCCAAGAGACTCTCATGGACATTTACTGGTTTTTCAGCGGTTGGGAGTGGGAGACAGCAGCTTCTATTGTAGGAGAAGAACAGCTCTTTGCTCTTGAATACATTCATCTTGTGACAAGACACATTGACAAAGTAAGGGTGTGCTCTACGACCGCAGGGATTAGTCGTAAGATGAGTAAAATTCTCCGAATCACAACCAGAGAGGAACTGTCTTTGGCTCTTGAACAAGAACAGGTATGCCCTGCCTTTCACTTTTTCGTAATCAAGTTTCAATAGTTATATGTTGATATATCTTATCTGTTTGATAATATACAAGTGTTGATTTTATGTAGGATGTGGATGAAATAAAAGGGATATGGTTAATGGATAATAAAGATCGATTTGAGTTGCGAGCGGAAAAACTAGATAAGATGCATCGATGCCTACGCGTTCTTTCTCTTGGCGATTGGACAGTCATAAAAAGTACATGCAGTCACATATTCGAGAGATTGATATTTTTACAAGCAGGAAATGTGCCCTATTTGCCATTCAATGTAGCCAATCTCGACCAGCTTACATTCTTGCAGAATGGAAGCAGACATGAGATGGGTTTCAATGTGGCAGAGGCAAGTCTGTTTTAAATTCGTTCCTGTTATAGATGTATATATACATGGGGTTTAGTTGTTATTGTGAGGAAACTGAAAGTCATGAAAGAAGAGGATCCAGGAGTCTAATGGCACTCTTTGTGTGTCCTCGCAGAATATTCCTCCAATGCTGAGAAACCTTGAGATATTTCAAACAAGTTATTGCTCAGGTCTCGAAATAACTTCACAGGTGGTGATAAAGCTACAGAACCTGCGAAGTTTGGAGCTCAAAGAATTTGTGGGACTATTCATGCTGCCAGAAGAAATTAAACTTTTATATCAGTTGACAAGACTGGATCTGGCTGGATGCAGTTTGCTAAAACTACCTGAAGGTCTTGGTGAGTTATATGCACTAGAATGTCTGAATCTTAGTTGGTGTGCAGGGCTGAAAAATTTGCCAAAAAGCATAGGGGAACTTCAAAGTTTGAGGACATTGAACTTACAATTTTGTAAGAAGCTAAGTCAAATACCTGAGAGCTTAGGACAGTTGAAGATTCTAAGAATCCTTAAACTTAAGGGTTGTTGCAGTTTACAAAAGCTTCCACGATGTCTGGTGAATTGAGTTGTCTTGAGGATCTTAATTTGTCTCGGTGCACAAACCTTAGAATTTTGCCTAGGAGCTTACATAAATATTTTTTTTTGATAACAAGCGAAATAGTCTTATATGTTCGATATGATTGCAGATGAAGTTTGATGATGATGCTGTGTGTTTCCGCGCGGCTGTAGGCAGAACACCGACCGCATGAACGCTCGCATAGCCGGTTCAGCCTCATGCATGCACTTCGCCGCTACGCAGCCCACCAGCTGGCAGACCGCATGGACCACCGACGATAGCAAGTGCAGTATGCCATGGTGTGAACAGATGGCAATGGGAGATAATTTTGATTTTTTTAATTTATTATTATGACGTCATTTTGCCACATGTCAACTCAAATCCAGATAGCAAATCCCAATGTTGACATCACCTCCTATCCACCAATCAGCTGTTTACAAAAATAGCTTTTTAACAAAATTAAAAAAAATATTTTACAAACCCCTAAGTCATACTTTTGCAAAACAGGTTTAATTCTTTAAAGCTGCATCAAAACAGGGCAACTAATACCCAAAGTCAAAGAAGTTTGACTTGGATTGATTACAATATACCTGCTGAGGCAGGTATAATAAACTAGTTTAATTAATATGTATATACGAAAATCATTTATACAATAACAAACAAATTAAATAATAATCTTATTACATTTAATTCAACAAATAAATTATATAATAATCTTATTACGTTTAATTCAACAAATTTAATGGTATTTTTTAACATAAAAAA
>LPNX010030309.1:59709-114234 GCA_001517045.1 Pseudotsuga menziesii | reverse complement strand
GTTTATTTTATAATTAACTATTATATTATACATTTTAGAAATTTTAGAATATTTTATTTATTTAAGAATTATATTATGATAAATAATTGTTAAATTATGAAAAATTAATTAATAAAATTACATTAGTTTATTTTATAATTAACTATTATATTATACATTTTAGAAATTTTAGAATATTTTATTTATTTAAGAATTATATTATGATAAATAATTGTTAAATTATGAAAAATTAATTAGATAATATTTTATTGAATTAAATTAATAATATTTTTTAATTAAAAATATACATTAACATAACAAATATGTACCTAAATTTAAGCTTAGACCCAATAATAAAATTAATAAAGTTATTGTTTGTCATGAAATTAATAATTTTATTTGACTTGATCTGTATAATGTCTAAGGAAGAAAAACAAGTTGTGACAATGGTTGCTTGAGTAGGATAAAAGATAACTAAAATGTCCTGGTTTTTGGACTAAATTTTTATAGAAACTAGCTAAAATTGTTTCTCGAAATTGTTGTTTCTGCAATTTCAGCAATGATATTTGCTAAACTTATTTACGCAATAAAATCCTGGCTTCTCCCAAGGAATGTGCCGGAGAGCCTTCCTATGAAAGCATCCAACAACTCTCGTGCACTTACCTTGGAAGAAGCTAGAACTCTGATAGAGTTTAGCCCAATTTTTTTACCTTGAAAGAAGCTAGAACTCTGATAGATAAATAAATTTAGCCCAATAAAATTTGGAGACCTAGACTAGATAACCAATTCTAAAACTACCCAACAACCTAAATTGCTATTTGAACAATCTAAAGTGCTATTAACACAAATTGGTGTCCCTGATTCCCTTTGGTTAGCGCTTATAATGCTCCATGGTTGCGTGCCAAACAAAACGGATTTAGATTTTTGTTTGGGTGTCCACTGTCAACTACTCGTTTGATTATTCAGTCGCAGAACGCCAAGTTTCCGCTACGCGCCATTTGTTGACAAAAGAAAATTGATGCACCGACACTTAATTATTCTCCCTCTGACAGGCGGGCCGCGGACCCATCGCTTCATCTCGTCGATGTTACAACCGCAATTTCATGGTTGTCTTTTATATATCCTACTCGCAATTCCATCGACAATATGATTCGATTTTACTTATCCTTTTGGGAAGGGGAATAATCTGCAAAATTTACTCCGACTAAATTTAATTAAACAACCAAAACCCTGAGCATATTTACCATCCCAGATTCCCAATGATAATGAATCTATTCTGGCAATCTTGATTTAAGAGTCATTAATAAGCAATCAACGAATGGAATGGTAGAGCCCAGCGTCAAATTCGAATCCCATATCAGCGCTCAGCCCTAACTTAAAGTGGACAGATGGCAAGAAGACGAGCGGCGTCTTTCAACTGCTTTATGACACGCTTCACAAGAGATGTCGTGCCTACCTTTGGCGTCTACCACATATACAAAGCATAAAAGCGCTTCTGCGAATCTTAGCAGTTAAATCTCAGAGATTCTACATGACATTCTGGACAATCAACCGAAAGTTGGCTTTTTCTGCGCATTTTTCATTTCAGAAACCGATGAGGTGTCTGCTGCTCTTGACACGTATGTAAAAGACAACCCTGTCGTGCTGAAGTTAGACAGGTGGCATGGAATATCAACTATTTTTCGCTCACACGGGGAACAGCTACATATAACCTCTCAAACTGGAACTTGACAGCATTTGCAGAAAAGATCCAGAGACGCCCTAATCACCTTACAGATCTAGTAAGCTTTGATCGAATGTAAGTCTTTCAACGATCTGGTTCATGTGTTTTTCGATCTCTTCTTGATATTCAATACGAGTAGATTGGGGCCGCAGGCATTCATTCATGGAAAACAATCACTGGCGCTCGTCTATGGATCACGAACGAATTACGAAAATCGAATGTAGCTCCAGAAACAATACTAAAAAACACAAGCGAAGAAGAGACTGCTGCATGTGTGGTGACATAGGATTTCAAGAACGCTTGTTCAGATGCCACAGATGCCACCACCGTTTTCAGCACATGTGAGACTCTGTCCTTTCCTCTAATGTTTTGTGTATAAAATTAGTTGTTTCAATTTTTATATGTGCATTACGGAGCCTATCTTGCAGATATTGCAGCAAGATGTATTATGCTCAATTGGAGTCTGACTGCTGCATAAATGTCTGTGACTGGTGCCTGGACGTACAAGCAAAAGAGAAAATTCAGAGCCACAAAAGAAGAATTGAATTGCAGGAAATGGAAACTAAGAAGGCCAAGAAGGTAGCTTCCCGCAGTGAAAATGTATCCAGGTCGGAATCCACAAGTGCCATGAAGCAACCAGCTGCAACCGTAACCATAATTATAAACCCCAGAAGGATAATACCAAGCCGGATACACTTAAACTCAGCGTCAAATTAGGAAGGAGCAAGCAGAACCATCAGTCGAGTCTCTCACAAGACTGCAAGAAGTCTAGTAAAAGCTGCAGAAAGTTGCCTAGTACTTCTACACAGAGAAACACCACAAAAGGTGGATGGGTTCGTAGGTATAAGCTTCTCTCGGACGTGCTATGCTCTTAAGCAGGCTTTCTATTGTATTCCAAAATAGATTTTCATGCGCCTCACATGTTTTTCTGGAGCTCCGCAATCTATTTTACGAATGAAAACAGATTATAAGGTAGCTAGGTTTTCCAATGCAGACATCACAGAGCTCATCATTTAGTCCATTAAACTGATCTCTAAATCTATTGTGAACGACATATGTAAATATTTCTGTTTTAGGAATGAAATTACTTTGTCCAATTTAAATATATGGAAACATATTTTTCGGGTTTCATTGCTTTAAGTTACACGGTGGTTAGAATTCTCATTTAGCTATTAGAGAAAATCAGACATTATGAATATTTATTTTCATAGTACAAATAAAGCAATCCATAATCTTTTTGACAATCAGAGTGATATAATGTAAAGTAGAACGCCCATGGTTGAATCGTATCTGTGGACACTTCAAGTCTATATACTGCGAATCGGAATTAATACATCCCCTTCAAGTTTTGTACTGCCATTCATTTCAATTAGTAGAGTACTGAGCGTTTCGGGATTACTTGCATTTCAATTATATAATATTGACCTTTTTTCGGAGGGACACAATACAGATCGGAGAGTATATCCGGAATATATTTCCATTATTGAAACAAGCACTTTTTGTTGCATTCCAATTGCTATTCCATCTTCTATCAAATTAGAGCAATGCAATTTCCAAAACAATTTTCGATTCCTTCAATATCCGTCACATCCAATGTAATCTTCGTGCTGGCTTATAAGTCTATAATTTGCTATATTAATTAACCAATAGCAGAGAGAAACTTATTTACCAGACAGGCTCCTTTGGCAATCTGTCAAATTAGAACCTTTGGATGAGAAATCCCACAATGCTCAATTGACAGGTCCCCTTTTTGTCAATTTTAAATGAGAAATCTCACAATGCTCAACTGACAGGTTTCCCTCTTTGTCAATTTCCGCAGAGAGAAGTGTATTCGCTAAATAAGTTGAAGTCTTCTGTCGAGTAAATAAGTTTCTCCCAATAGCAGTGGCACCACCGCAGAAGACCTGAACATGAAGCGAACTGGACAATTTAAATTTTTAGATAAAACAAACCAATAGTACGATCGCTCACGAGCCAAGAGCGATGTGACCGCAGAATTATCCTTGAGCGCGCTGGTTCAAAGCATGCTTTAACATGTGTCGCCTGTGCTCGAGGCTGAGATTGAGGAATGGATCGCTCTCCCCTTATATTGTTCTACATTGTTTTTGAATAAGGGATGCCTGTAATTTACATATATGAAATTGGCTTGACTTAGTTTATAATAATAATAGTAATAACAATTTATTTTTAAGTTCATCACCAAGTAAGACATCAAATTGGTGTATGTACCCTTCTCTGTTCAGCGATTTAACTGCTAGAGTCTACAGAGATGTACATACACTACCCCCTCTGGATTTGAACCTGTGACCTCCTAACAAGAAAAATATATTTGAATATGTATATTTTGTTTTAACTAACATAGATTCATCTTAAAAAGGATCTACCAAGCCTGAAAGGGATCAAATCTCTTTAACTCTAAACCTTTTTAGAATGCAAATGTGAAGAGACACTTGTTAACTTTATAATGAGCACCAAAAGAGTTACATATCTCCCCTCCTACTCAACTCTAAAATGAGCCAAATCTCTTTTCATAAAAAATTTAATGTAATTTATGAATAAAATTTATATTATATATATATATGATGTAGTTTTGAATAAATTATAATATGTACATAATTCATTATTAAAACCCATTAAGATGGTTGATGTAGTTTTGAATAAATTATAATATGGAGACTATGGGCATATACCTAATTTATTATTAAAAATTAGTAAACATGGTTGAGATTAACTTAAATTGTACTCATATCGTATGTGAGTTTATCAATGGTATGAATGGATAATATGTTATATGATATTTTGATTATATGATTTATTGTATAATTTATAAGTTTTATTATACAATTTATTGTTGTGTGATAAGTTGAGAGTATGAAATTATTATCTAAGAGTTTTAAGTCAAATTGGTAAATTAATGTATTAGAGAATTTCAAGAGCAAGTTAGTTTATAACATTTCTATTTCTAGATTTTTTTTTGCCAATGACTCAAGGTTCTTTTACCTAAATACTGTTCCTTCTATTTTAATTAACACTTTTTTATCTAAATTTTTTATAATAAATTTTTACTTTAGAAATTTACTTTTTTTATCTTTTACTCTATTTTATTTTTTGATTTAATTTATCATTTTCTCCATGTTCTATATTGCAACTCTATATTTTTCATTATATATAAATTTTCCATTTTTAATTATTTTAATTACAAGAAAAAGCCTATCAAAACCTAGTTGACTCTTTTTCTTTGTCATCATTTATAAAATTCCTTTTTTAAATTATTTTAATTATAAGATCCTATCAAAACCTAGTTGATTCCCTATTTATCTTCAACAATGCTATCAAAACCTAGTTGACTCCTTATTTATCTTCAATAATGCTCTCTTATGATAACCTGATGTTTATTTCTCATATTTAGTGTCTCTCACTCTTTTCTTTTATTCTTTTACTTTCTTTTTTTTTTCTCTTTCTGTGATTTTCAACCTCTCTTCTCACCCTAATTTGTAATTCCTCTCTCTTCACCATGGATCCTTCTCTCCCTTCACAATTAAAGTTACTTGTATATGGCTTGAAACATTCCTTGTGTCACCATTCAAACAAAACAAATACTAATGTTTCGTTGGCTTCATTTTAGCGGATTATTAAAATACTTAATATTATTTACAAATGTTGTATTTATGTATGGTAAGAGGGCCCTCCCACGAAGTTGATGGACCCTTTAAATGCAATGCTAGTTTCATGAAACTCATGATAGTTTAGTAATTCTAAAACATGCGATCATTTCTTTGAACCTATCATGTCATTAAACACACATGATAGGTAATAATAATGCTTACATGTTATATATTTCTATAACTCTAGAGCGTTATAGAAATACATAATGCTTGAGCATTTTGTTCAACATAAAAAAAGGGTTACGACTTTCATTCTGCATTCATAGTCCATAGTCGTTCGTCGACAAAGAGAAGAACACTCACGCGTTGTAGCTGCTAGGTTCAAAGAGGAGACTAGATTGGAGAGGTATGCATCTATGCCCTCCATTTTTTCCTCTTTCCCTTATTATAAACATGTAATTTTTTACAAAATTTAATTGTAAGTTTTGCACACATAGCATGCAACATTCAAATTTGAACCCTTACCAAACCTTCCAAAGGGTTCTAGCCCATTCCTACAAGTGTAAAGTTAAAATTGCCCTTAAAAAAAAATTAAAATTTGAATTTTACACTTCCAATTAACAAGGACATAATTTATATCAACATTTCAAAAGAAGGACAACATTAGAAATTACCCATCCATATAAATTTGTTAGGATGTTGAAATTCATATGCTATAATGTTTGACTTGTCATTCAAAATATTGGAAATATCCTCAATTATAATCACTCACTCTAATAACTCAAAAATTCGTAAAAAATTAAAAATTTTCTTTTGACATAAAATGTCAAATGCCACCGCTAATGTACCCCTAACTGTTAGCATATAATAAAACAAAACAGTTTGTAAGAGAAACACAGATTACTCCTTTATAATAATTTGTATTATCTAGAGGCTTATCTTTAAAAACTATGTTAGTATTGTTTTCCAGTTAGCAGTTGTAATTTTCCAGAAAGTAGAAAAGAAACTTGTATTTTACTGATGCTAGGTATACTGTTGATTTCTTTTGTCAAGTAGGGGAAAGTTTCTTAGGGATGATCGAGGTTTACTTAGCTTATAGCTAACACAGTGGGACTGATGGTTCTTTACAGGTTTTAACAGGTAAGCGTATGTTCCAGTAAAAATAATATATATATATATATATATATATATATATATATATATATATATATATTCAGATCAAGAAGATACTTCTCTAGCATAAATATGATGCTAGACTTAGAATGTTTAAATGCAACTTGTCTCCATCGGAGGTAACATTGATATTATTTCAGTCGCCACAACTCCATAAATATTTTACAACAAAACTCCATATGCATGGGTTAAAATGCATGATCAATTACTATCAAAATGACATCAAATCATCTGGATGATTAAGATTAAATTCTAATGAATACTTGTATTCCTGCTACAGTAATTGTAATCTAGATTTAAATAGAAGAAATAAAGTTCACATCTTGATGCTTAGATGATTCAATAACATTTGGTGTCTATCACATTTACCCTTGTTCTAGGGTTTTCTAAACAATGTTTTTCTCAATAAATAACCCAAACCACTTTTACTTCTATCTATTTACTCGTTATTAGGAAGCTAGAATTACACTAAGATATGGGTCTAAGGACTACATTTACTAGTATTCCCAAAAGCGCACCTCATTAAAGAAGTGGGTTAAGATTCTACTCGTAGTTGGAAGAATTCTTCTTTAAAACTTTTACAATCTTTTACTTGAATCTTACTGTTCCATTCCTAGTGTACCTTCAACTATAAATACACCTTACACCAAGTTTCTTAGTAAATATTTTTGAACTAAGGGTGATGGTTTGAAGAAATAAAATAGTGAGAGATATTATAATGTTTTGGTTCTAGTTAACAATATACTCTTTCAACTCTAACAAATAAAAAGGCTAAGAACCACTTATACTATGAAACGAGAACTCGACACAGTTCTTGTTTTTCTCTCTCCTAATTTTAGTAGCTATTATTACCTCTGTTTCAAAAAGGGTTGATACCAGTATCACACATTTTCATTTTGAGGCACTTGTTTGGGCCTTTGAATCATTTTTGTCGTAAAATATTTTTAATTTCTATTTTCAAGTGTGGTTTTTAGAAATTTAACAAAATAACATACATTTAGAAGCAAGTTACAATGGAAACCATATACATTTTGAAAAAAATTCTTTAAAATAAGACATTTTTATTAACAATGTTTTTAAAAAAATGAGAAAATAAAGACATTTAAAACCATTTTCAATGGATTTTCATAGTTTTTTGTATAAAAATAATACTATTTCATAGTATTTTCCAAAAAGTGAGGATTCACATAAATTCAAGAAAAACTATACCATATATTTGTAAATAACATTAGAAATGTTTGAGGTTTTATTTTTCTTGCTTGTTTTTCACATAATATGATAGAAATTTTAGATTAATTCGTGAAAAAAGTATATGATATGATCATTGTTAAACTTGCACAATCTTGGTTCCCTTGGGGTATTTGAGGATGCTGAATCCATTTATGGCTTCAAAAAAATGATCTGGACACTTCACAATTCATATTTGAAAAAAATAAAAATTAACCTAATTCCAATTAAAACTTCACCAAAAAGTCAAAAACGTCTAACAAATAGACTAATATAATAATTACCGTTGCTCGTTCATGTTAAACATTTTAACATTTTACATATATTACTTATATGGAGCTTACCCAACTACAATAAATATAAAAGGACAACATTTATCATTGATCCAAGTCAAATAAGTAAAAAGAAACTATAGAAAGTGGTGGGTATAAGTCAAGTAAAATCGATATATATGTTTCACTTGCATATCCATTCTGTGGTCCGTTGTAGTTTGTTTTCTATAATAATTCTAGTTAATACTATGAGCTTATGAGTAAGCCCTCTCCCTCTAGTGGTCTAGTCCATGTAAGAGTCCATGTAACTAAACTTAGCCTAAAGATAGACTCTCTCTTAGTCCACTTAGGAATTTAGGGAGTTTGATGAAGAGGTGGAAGATGAATTAATATGTTGCACTTAGATACGGTTTTGGCCAACTCCCTACAGTGCCCGTCATATTAGAATGTCCAATTCATGCATGTTGTTTGTAAAGTAAGTCATCCATATTACAGTGATGACAGATATGATAAAATCGAAATATTTTGAACTCTTCGTATTAGTTTGTAGCATGTTTTGGAGTGGGGCATCGGATTTGAAATGGTCTCGTGCCGTGTAGGTGTTGCTCTTATCAATCATTATTGGAGATACCATTTCTTCTTAGAATAAAGACCATGAAGAATTACAATATTCCATGAATTTTACATTTCTAAGACAAATTTGATTAGATCTTGTTTAAATATTTATCATTATATAATTTAAATATTAAAATAGGATTATGAGTTTATATAAATAAATGTGATTTATTTGATTAAAATTTGTTCTTTAGCTTTATATTTTCTTTTTGGATCATACATCTACCACATCATTGTTAAAGTAGTGACACATCTCACCTACTTGAATTGTATAAATCCTTTCTCTACATAAAGAAAACCAAATATCACTAAAATGTTTTGAAAATAAATTTATAAAAACCTTAAAAAAATCTATAAAAAAGAAGTTAAACTAAAAAGCTTTAATTCTAAGAGTTTATAATTTGTCATTAATATATGAAGCTATTAGTTAAAAAATGAAAACCACACTATTTGATTGAGTTGTTAAAAACTTTCCAAAACACATGAAAGTGGACTTCAATGAATGTTTCATTGATTAAATTATTCAAACATATTAAAGTTGTCCATTTGATTGATTATTTAATTTATTTGTAGTTTTATTCAAGACAATGTTAAGAAATCTAATTTTTCAATAATATAATATTTTAATTTAGATTCCAAAAACAATAAATTTCTTACGCTTACCAAAATTTATAAATAAATAATTTAATTACTTAACATGAGAAAAAATTCATCAATAGATAACATCATTTCTCACTCTAATTTATGGATTTTAAACTTAAACAAACATTGATTTTATAAGTTTTAGACATTTAAAAAAACTTATTCTAACTTCGTTTAGCTTTTAGACCTCACTCTAATTTTATGCATTTTTAACCCCCCCCCCAAAAAAAACATTGATTTTATAAATTTTAGACATTTAAAAATAATCATTCTAACTTCTTTTAGCTTTTAGCTTTTAGACTTTACGCAAATGTATTTACACTATATGCCCAATGGGTACATTTTCAAACTTGGAACTTGATGTTTTTTATTAGGTAATAGGCATTTCACAATTTGCTTTATTATTTATATAGTAGACGTTATTTTAAATGATTAAGAAATCATTTAAATTCCATCAACAAGTAACTAATATTTGTTTTATACAAATATTTTCCAGTTAACTCTGTAACTAACAATATAGGTTTCATTCCGTGCGAACTTTGATTAAGCAAGGTTTGATTCTTAAAAATAGTAACTTTAACATTTAAAATTTGATCAGATACCAGCAAAAAAAATAAATTTAAAATGTTATCTTAATGGATACGAATAAATTTTATTTCTTATTCAATTTTGAAAGTATTAGGAAAAGAATCCAAGTTCAATAAAGATATGAAAATACATCTCTAAAAACAAAATTCTTATTTATGTGAAATCTCCAAAGTAAGTTTTCATAACACGCATACCTGCAAATCGACTTGGTGAACTTCATGATCAATATGCTCATATGTTGTTTGTTTTTAGGGACTTAACAATTTCATAGGTACGATCTCCATCATTCTCGGGTGTTTTGGGGTCCTTGATCCACTGTTAATGTTAAGAAATGAGTTGGCCAGGCACTTAGTATAGTAAGGCATATAGCTCTAGCTCCAGGCATCGATGGAATGAAACTGATCAAATCTTTCTGGTAGGCTGTCGGGCTAAGGTAATTCTATGTCGCTCTACGGTGGCTTTGTAAGTTAATGGAAACACATTTGTTCAATTATGAAGGGGAACTTTATAGTCACTATGCAATGCATGCGGGATTCGATACAGAAAGGCTAGGCGAGCGTTCTCTGCATTTGGAAACATCGATCACATTGCAGCAGAAGCTTGTAATTCCACATCCCTCAAGCAGAAGCTGGCTGATAATTGAGAGGAAAAGGAAAAAAAATTTAATGTACATTTCAAGAAACGAAGCAGACTGTCAATCTCATCATTCAAGAAGTTCTCTCAGAGTCCTATTCATATGGAAACTACCAGTTCCCATTCTGCATTCCAAAGGGTTTTTGGACGAGACAACGAGGAAGCAACAGTGTTGTTAATGGCTCTATCGTGTGGACTCGTTAATGTCTAGAGATGATCATAGCCTATTACACACATTAGTGTTCTATATCAAAGCATTCCAGAACTTGGAGCTCCAATGTGGATATTTCCATACTAAAGTTCAACAACACGACTACGTATTTGTGATCAATTTACTTGCATACACCTGTGTGAGGTTTACGTGCACAGGGAGAAGAGGGGAAGGGAGGAGGGAGCTGATCTCTGCTCCCTTGGGTTCTAAAGGGCCTCCCCTTAGGAGCGACGCGATTCTGAGAATCGTGCCACTCCTCAGGGGTGACCCTTTGGCACCCAAGGGAGTGGAGCTTCGCTCCCTCTCCAGCAAACTTTCTTATCATCACATACTAGAAAAATGCAAGCTGTGTTCATTCTGGCTAGAATGATTTTGAGTGCCCATTAAGCACGCAAATACTCTGGGCATGACACGCCTTGCATTATGGAATTCTTAGATGAGGTTTACGTGCACAAGGAGAAGAGGGGAAGGGAGGAGGGTGTGATTCTGAGGGGAAGCCCTTTTGCATCCAAGGGAGCGGAGCTCCGCACCCTCTCCTTTCTCTAGAAAACTCTCCTATCATCACCTACCAGGAAACTGCAAGCTGTGTTCATTCTAGCTGGAAGGATTTCGGGTTCCCATTAAACGCGCAAATACTCTAGGCGTGACCCGCCTTGAATTATGGAATTCTTAGGTGAGGTTTACGATGTGCACAGGGAGAAGGAGGGAAGGGAGGAGGGAGTGGAGCTCTGCTCCCTTAGGTTCCAAAGGGCCGCCGCTCTTGAGGGGCCGCCCTTTGGCACCCAAGGGAGTGGAGCTCCGCTCCCTCTCCCTTGTCCAGCAAACTCTCCTTTCATCACCTACCAAAAATTTGCAAGCTATGTTCATTCTGGCTGGAAGGATTCCAAGTACCTAGTAAGCGCGCAAATACTCTGGGTGTGACCCACCTTGCATTATGGAATTCTTTCCTCAGTCGCGCACAAGCCGGGAAGAAAATCCGTAAAAATTGAAACATATTATGGACTTCTAGATTTCAGTCCTCTATAACACACAAGTAATCAGTAACGACATTCCAATTGTTATTCCACTAAAGTGAATGTAACTTGTTTTCTCCTTTTTATTAATAAAAATACTTGCAATCTTTGTTATATATCGTGCATATGATGGTTTGATATATGATAATTTGTATTGCATAGTGTATAGCTGATTTGAATTTCTTTAATTTCCTTATCTATAATATCTTACACATATCAAGTGAAAGTGACTTGTTTTCCCCTTTTTATTAATAAAAATACTTGCATTCTTTGTTATATAATGTCTTTAATTTCCTTATCTATAATATCTTACACATATCAAGTGAATGTGACTTGTTTTCCCCTTTTTATTAATAAAAATACTTGCATTCTTTGTTATATAATGTCTTTAATTTCCTTATCTATAATATCTTACACATATCAAGTGAATGTGACTTGTTTTCCCCTTTTTATTAATACAAATACTTGCATTCTTTGTTATATATTGTGCGTATAATGGTTTGATATATGATATAGGTTAATTTGTTTTACATAATGTGTAGCCTATTTGAATGTCTTTAATTTCCTTATCTATAATATCTTACACATTTTGATATGGTACTTAGACAACACAGTGTCTAAGAAAGTACATTTTGGTACACGTTGGTGATCAAATACCAATACCAATCATGCCATGAATTATGCCTAGTCTTTTTGGTGGTTTGGTGGAAATTGACTAAAAATGTGGATTCTTTTGATTGGATCAGTTTGGTTAGTCGTTACACTATAGATTATTCCTTGATCATTTGGGTATATTGCACAATACATAGGCAATACATGACTAAAGACCACAAATTCTATTGGGATCATTGTCGCTCATCCATAAACTAACCATACCATTAAGCTATTACAACCATATCTAGAAATGTTTACCAAGACAAGGCTTAAATTATGTTCATACTTTCTAAATTGATTTAAAGGAAAACTAATCTAGGCATGCTCATTTAGCTAAAATCATAGTTTCAACATATTATAACTTGTGAGGAGAATTGAACTCCAACCTTGAGGAGCCAAATGTTAATTATCGATTAATGCTCTAAATTCAATATATTATATAAAAAAATTCTCAATGTAACAATAAGAAATAAGGTAACTTGTTTGGAGAATTGACCTCCAACCTTGAGGAGCCAAATTTTAATTATCGATTAATACTCTAAACTCAATATATTATATAAAAAAATTCACAATGTAACAATAAGAAATAAGCATTAACTTAGATAGTACACACAATAAAATAAGTATTTTACAACTCAATATGGGAAAGATGTTATCGCATATGTAATTATGTGACAACAAAAAATTAACTACACCAAGTGTTGTCATGTAAGTGACAACAACAAAAATTATACAAAGTTATTAGATGGATATATGCGAGATTAATTTTAGATTTTTACACAAAAGTTTAAAATTTAAGACCAACATTTAATCCAAGATTTATCAAGCATTCATATATATTAAATTTCTTGAAATGTAAATTTTGTTTATCTTATTTTTTTTACACCTCAAAATCCCTAGGAGACCGAATTTAAAATGCATGTATGTTTATATGGATCTACTTATGACTAAACTCCAAATCCAAATTACATGGATATAGAAAAAATATATGATATATGATATGCATGAACATGAATTAATTCATTAATCTAATTAGCAATTATACATTGTCTCAATAAGTATTAATAACACAATCTCATAGAAGGGGTAAAAAACACAATCTCTTCATTCAACAAATGGATTACTTTTACTCATACATATTTTCTTTGAAATGGAATCATGTAACTCACTTTGGACTCTAGTAAGCCTCCTCCTATCAACCTTGGGATGTATGCGTACTAGCAACCCCATTTCTAGTGTCATCTATCTCGAGCATCCTTTTTTCCTATAACAAAGAAAATAATAAGTATTTTTTTGATGCTACAATTTGACACACCAACAAACTAACTATAACATTACATAGGTAAATATATTGTGCTAAAGAGAGACAACCTTTGTTTTTCTTTCCACCCACTTCTTTTTAGACTTGATCCCTAAAGCTAGCCATGTTTTTATCTCATAGTCACCAATAGCCCTGGTTGGATTCAATTCTTGCAATGGATTCCTTGTGATCTTGTCTGGTCCATTTTCCATCAACAAATTGTAAATTTTATATGAGAAAATAGCTCACCTTCAAACCACAAAGATATTTTCAATTAATAGTCTTACTTGCATACCATTTACTATAAGAATTCTTCAAATATAGAAGTCAAATGAAACATGTAGTATAATGGTTAAGGACCTTATAAAATGATATAAATTTATAGAAAAGAAACAAGAACTCGCATGTCCTAAGAATTATATCGGGTGTTTTTTTGGATAAAAAATGAAGGAGAGAGAGAGACTATTATAATTGTATCAAATACAATTTTTTTAATGTGATTATATGTCTTGCCTGACTTCTTATGAAGAATAAGATACAATTGCAAAAGATCATGATTATGAGGAATCAAAGGAATGTGTGGAGTGTATTAAAGATTAACAACATTTAATATTGTAATAATATCTAAGTTTGTTGAACTTATATGAGTTGAAAAAATCTATAAACATGCATACACAGTAAAATTGTAAATAAGACATACTCTAAGTCTTGATATTGTGAATTAGAAGTGATTTTGTTGCAAATGGATTGAGCTTAATTATGATCTTAATGTAATGTCATGGGGGTTTAGGGGATTAGGGGTTTATTTTCTTTTTAATTCTTTTTTATTATATCCAGTACTTCCTCTGCAGAAAATATAGATTCAGATGGAGTGTCAGAATCCATGGATGAATTTGAAGAATTTCACATGGAACATTTTAGATGTTTTTTATTAGTATGATGTTTGTAATTGAAACACTAAAGGAGTTTTTTAATATTTATATGAATCATTTGTTCTTGTATGGTCTAATATATGATTTCATTATGAATCACATCATAATTTCTTTGATTTTATATGGTTAGAGTGGTGAAATTATTGATGGAATCTTTGTTTTTGTTTAATATGCAAGTTTTAAAAAAGTTGTAATTTATCTCTTGACGAAAAAAATCTTTTTCCAATTTAGGGGCTGATTTTAAAGCTTTTGTAAACAACAATATGGGATGTTTAGGCCATGGCTCTTTTTTTAACCCTGAAATAAAAAAACGTGTATACTGGTATCAACACTTTTCTATTTGGAGGGTGTTTTTGGTGTATTTTATGCAAAAATCATCGTTTTTATGGCTAGAGTTCTCGTTCATAGTATAAAGTTCTTGTTTCATAGTATAAGTGGTTTAAGTATAAGAATCACTAGATATCCTTCTTACTATGGTTTAATATTAACAATATGTCTGCTACACAATTTCCATCAAACATAGTTAGTAAAATAACTATCTTATCTTGATTTATCCTGGAAGATATTTCCTATCTTAATCCTATAATTGATGAGCTAATCATTGAATAATCGATGGTGTATTACATTATTAGCAACCAATTTTTTTTTTTTAAGATTATTGATTATAAATTGCAATGGTTTTGATGTAGATCGGAACTGCATAACCAACTATTGACTTGCACCCACGATGAGGAAATAATTCTTGAGGACATGTGGGGATGTTTTGTCCACATCTCAAGTTGAATTAAAAAGAAATAACCTAACCCTTCCTTTCACATTGTAAGTAGTCCTTAGACTGGTGTGGCCGAGCTGCGAGCTCGTGGCCGCCATAACCCTGTAATGACCTATGTTCTATAACTATTTTCCATAAAAGGTCTCTGAGCTTGTCTCAGTGAGGTGATAAGGTAGTTTTCGAAGCTTAAAGATTGTTGTAGCTTATTGTGGGTGTAGAAACTATTTTTCTTCTTTGACATTTAAGAAAGTAAACAGTGGATAGAGTTTATAAAATAGTACTCTTCGTTCTCATTGGAGTAATGCTCATTTTCCTTTGGGTTCATGACTCGGCGTATTCTTAGCTTCCAGCAAGGTGCCATTGAGCGGTCTCAGGTGGCTAGTTTAAACAAATTCATTCAAATTGAAACGCTAATAGGTAATGACCTAACACAGGTTTTCAATTTAAGTAAAATTTGAATGGTTTAATTTATTAAAAGGTTTGTGACCATTGGATGGTTACTCCGTGCAGGTTCTCTTCACCACTTTGGATGTTGGAAGTGAGCTGGTTCCTTCAACTTCCAATTATGCAGACCCTAGTAAGCCCCGGGTGTGCTGAGGGTTTCTCCTGCATTGGTATTATGGTGGTTGAAAAGATGGGAATGCTTCACTGCCAGTTATGGACTCGGCCTAGGATTTACTTGTTAGGTTTTTACTTATTGTTTTTTTATATATGACTCTTAAACCCTAGAGGTTAGTAAAAGTAAAGAGTTTTAACGCTAAAGCAGCCGAGACTTAAGGTTTTTGTGACAGTGGCTGTATGGCCTGAGAAGATGTAAAATTTTGATCAAGTACAAAATCTTTCTTTTTTGTTCAAAGTTATTACTTCTTTTGGCCTTCCAGTTGTTCATACCTTCCTTTATACGATTTTGTTCATAACATAAATGTGCTTTTCTCATTGCTTCTTATAAAGTTTTCGGATTGTCATACTCAATTATGTCTTTTATATGATAAGGTAAACAACTGAGAAACCGCTGTACCTTAGGTTTCTCGTCCATAATATATGGCACATACCTTAGTAGACTTAGAAATTTACTATTTAGTTCTTTCATATTCATTGTTCCCAGTGTTATCTTGTAAAATTCCTTATCCCTTTCCTCATAATATTGTTCATATAAAAATTTCTTTTTGAAATATTTCTTAAAGGTACTCCAATTTATATTTTCTCCCTTATACCTTTTACTCTTTTTAAGTCCTGCCACCAAATATCTGCTTTTCCCGTAAGATTATAAATAGACATCCTGGCCTTCAGTTGATTAGAGTAGTTATAAATTTGGAAGTATTTCTTCATCCCAGATAGCCAGGATTCTGCTTCTTCCCCTTTTTCAGTTTCTCCATTAAAGGTTGGTGGCTTGATCTTCTTGAATTCCCCAGAGATTTCTTCGTAAGGTTTAAACTTTCTCTTCCTAGTATGGTGATTATATTCACTACTTTCACTAGTATAATGGCAGTTTTGTTTATGTGAATCACCATATACTTCATAAGATGAGCTACTTTCATTTTTAACTTGTTTAGTCCTTTTATCTTTATGCTGATAACCCATATCTTCAAACTCAGTTCTTTTATCTTTTTCCTCATTATGAAATCTTTCCATTAAAATCTGATTTAGCTCCTCCTGAGCTCTTAGAATCCTCTCATTTTCTTTCTTAACCGATTCCATCTCTGTTTTTAGTTCCTTAACTGTTTGTAGTAGTTCGGAATAATTATTAGTTATCGCTTCTTGTATAGTTTCTTTTTGAAAATTATTCCGTTCAGTGTAAGGAGACTCCTCATCTACATATTCTTCCAATCCATCCATACCTGTGATTAACTCAGGAAAAAAAAAGTTCTCTATGAATATTATTCAAAGAAAAATATCATCAGTATGTTTAAATTTACTGCTCCTCATATGCAAGTTGAGCCACATTCAGGCCTAGTGTCTGAACCTTGTGCTTTGATACCACATGTAATAACTCAAAAATTCATAAAAATTTAAAATTTTCATTTGACATAAAATGTCAAATGTCACTGCTAATGTACCCCTAACTGTTAGCAGATAATAAAATAGTTTGTAAGAGAAACACAAATTACTCCTTTATAAGAATTCGTATTAACTAGAGGCTTATCTTTAAAAACTGTGTTAGTACTATTTTCCACTTAGCAATTGTAATTTTCCAGAAAGTAGAAAAGAAACTTGTATTTTACTGATGCTAGGTATACTGTTGGTTTCCTTTGTCAAGTAGGGGAAAGTTTCTTAGGAATGATCGAGACTTACTTAGATTCAAGCTAACACAGTGGGACTGCTAGTTCTTTAACGGTTTTAACACGTAAACATATGTTCCAGTAAAAATTATATATATATATATATTCAGATCAAGAAGATACTTCTCTAGCATAAATATGATGCTAGACTTAGAATGTTTAAATGCATCTTGTCTCCATTAGAGGTAATGTTGATCTTATTTCAGTCTTCACAACTCCATAAATATTTTACAACAAAACTGCATATGCATGGGTTAAAATGCATGTTCAATTACTATCAAAACGACATCAAATCATCTGGATGATTAAGATTAAATTCTAATGAATACTTGTATTCCTGCTACAGTAATTGTAATCTAGATTTAATTAGAAGAAATAAAGTTCACATCTTGATTCTTAGATGATTCAACAACATTTGGTGTTTATCACATTTACCCTTGTTCTAGGGTTTTATAAACAATGTTTTTCTCAATAAATAACCCAAACCACTTTTACTTCTATCTATTTACTCATTATTAGGATGCTATAATTACACTGAGATTTCTTATATGGGTCTACTGACTGCATTTACTAGTATTCCCAAAAACACACTGCATTAAAGAAGTTGGTTAAGATTCTACTCCTAGTGGGAAGAATTTTATTTAAAACTTTAACACTTTTTTAATTGAATCTTAACCTTCCATTCCTAGTGTACCTTCAACTATAAATACACCTTACACCAAGTTTCTTAGTAAATCTTTTCGAACTAAGGTTGATGGTTTGAAGAAATAAAATAGTGAGACATCTTATAATGTTTTGGTTCTAGTTAACAATATACTCTTTCAACTCTAACAAATCAAAAGCTAAGTCTAATAATCACTAGATCTCCTTCTTGCTATGGTTTAATATTAACAATATGCCTGTTACACAATTTCCATCAAACATAGTTAGTAAAATAACTATCTTATCTTGATTTATCCTAGAAGATATTTCCTATCTTAATCCTATAATTAACGAGGTAATCATTGAATAATCGATGATGTATTACATTATTAGCAACCAAAGGATTTTTTTTATTTTTTTTAAGATTGTTGATTATAATTGCAATGGTTTTGATGCAGATCTGAACTGCATAACCAAGTAGTGACTTGCACCCACGATGAGGAAATAATTCTTCAGGACACGTGGGGATGCTTTGTCCACAACTCGAGTTGACTTAAAAATAAATACCCCAACCCTTCCTTTCACATTATAAGTAGTCCTTAGACTGGTGTGGCTGAGCTGTGAGCTCGTGACCACCATAACCTTGTAATGAACTCCATTCTATAACTATTTTCCATAAAACATCAGTGAGCTTGTCTCAGTGAGGTGATAAGGTAGTTTTCAAAGCTTAAAGATTGTTGTAGCTTAATGTGGGTGTATAAACTATTTTTCTTCTTTGATATTTAATAAAGTAAACAATGGATAGAGTTTATAAAAGAGTACTCTTCATTCTCATTGGAGTAATGCTCATTTTCCTTTGGGTTCATGACTCGGCGTCTTCTTAGACTCCGACAAGGTGCCATTAAGCGGTCTTATTTGGTTAGTTTCCACAACTTCATTCAAATTGAAATGCTAATAGGTAACGACCTAACACATGTTTTCAATTTAAGTAAAATTTGAATGGTTTAATTTATTAAAAGGTTTGTGACCATTGGATGGTTACTTCGTGCAGGTTCTCTTCACCACTCTAGATGTTGGAAGCAAGCTAGATCCTTCAACTTCCAATTATACAAACCCTGTTAAACCTCAGGTGTGCTGAGGGTTTCTCCTGCATTGGTATTATGGTGGTTGAAAATATGGGAATGATTCACTGCGAGTTATGGACTCGGCCTGGGTTTTACTTGTTAGGTTTTTACTTATTGTTGTTTTGTTTTTATATGACTCTTAAACCCTAGAGGTTATTAAAAGTAAAGAGGTTTAAGGCTAAAGCAACCAAGACTTAGGGTTTTTGTGAAAAAGCCGATACAGCCTGTGAAGATGTAAAAACTTCAAGTTTTTCACATTCGGCTTAAGCCGTGATGATACAAGTTCGACCATTGTCAAGTTACTTTAAAATTTAACTGGTCTTTGCTAGCAATTTATTCAACGAGACGTGTTAAAATAATATAGGGTTATGGAAGTATTGGTTACCAATTCGGGTTACTGTTTTGGTTTTAAATTGTATAGTTTATTTTTTAGCACGCTTAACCCTTGGCCTAATATTTATAAAAAACCATTATACTTATTTTATTTTCTTTCTATTAAAATGTTGATAGTGTTATGTAATTTACAATTTCATTTAATATGAATGATTGATAGTGATTTACTGTTTGAATTTATACCAAGTTATTAGGTGAATAAAGTACTCTGTTTTTCTCTCAGAATGGTTATTGTCTTTAGATAACCTACAGTTCTGTAATGAGATAGATTTTACAGGAATAATTTTAGTTATGTTTCTATTTTTACTTTTAATAATTGTTATTTACAGCTGTTAAAATTTTATGTTAAGAGTAAGAATATACAAGACTGTATACAGAAATAAAACCTATCTTTTGTAAACCCTACGTAATCTTTGAGGTTTGTAGTAAAACATTTGTTTTTGGTACATAACGTAAATATGAACTTGGAATATATTATTATAAATACCTATGGAGCACTATCTAGGTTCAAACCCTAAATACTATTTTTATTGTCCCTATATTTGTTTATCTAACTCTCTTTATTATGTTTATAATAATATTAGTACTAGTAATACTTCTGTGAGTAGTATGACTTCTAATGATTAATATATAATCTTTTTTTCCCTGTGATTAAATAATACAGATACTTTTAGTAGATAGAATAAGTACTACTAGTTTTCTATAAATAATTCATTTTTGTTTTTCATTCAGAGTTGATAAACAAATCATCACATCTACTTAATCAACCAGTTGTACTAGAGTACTACCTACACAAGCCATGGAAAAATATAGTATGGTAATTTCTATTTATTCATTTTTCATTTAGCATCAATACTACTATTTTAATTATAATCTATTAATCACTAATTTTATCAATAACAATGCTCTTTTCTTCATTGACCCTAACAAAACAATAACATGCATAGCTTTGAAAAAATAGTAAACATTTTCTAAAAATAGTAAATAAATTATAAATAACCTGAACAAATAAAAACCTGTCAAATGATGAGGTGACAACAGCTTAAGGAGGCTGTTCCTCCCAACCAACTCCCATATAAAGCTTAGTCTACACTTCCCCAAGACCCCCAAGCCTATTTCTTGGTCCTCCTGGTAGAGTAGTGGGTGAATGATGTATCCTTAAGACCTTATGTCACTTGACTAGTCAAATTACAACGATAACTCAAACCTACTTACAACAGTAATAAATTCAGCCTAAATAGTTGCACAAGTTCAGTCCTCAACAGTTAACCCCTCAAACTCACTTCTATAAGTCCCCTCCATCAAATTTCTCATGTGCACTTCATTCACACTGAATGATCACATTTCCAGAATGAGCAGCCTCAGCTATCTTCAATGGGAAGTTTTATAACAATGCCTAGGTCTTCTGGGTCATTTCTTTACTTAATGAGCCACCTCCTCCAATTCCACTTTCTTGGGGAATCATGACCACAAATATAGGGAAGTTGCCACCTACAACAATTAGAATTAGTTTGAGGATGCTACCACTTGTCAGTATACTCTCCACCTAGTCTCCCCCACCAAGTGACCAATTAAAACTCTTTTAAGATCTTCCCTAAGCTATTGTCTCATCATTTATTTATTTATTAATAAAATATTCTGAAATACATTAATTATCCTTGACCCCACTTGGTCATCAATTATAAACTTAGCATAAAATATAACATAATGTTCCCCAATAACATTAAAATGTTTTGCAAATTGGGGCATGTGACACACTCATGTCACACACTCACTTCTTAGTTGTGCAAGATGATGAGTGATAATTGATGCCTACGAGGCAGTGGCCACTGAGATGTGACTCTAGAACTCTCGAGTCACTTCGGCCTACAATCTAAGGTCTGAAAATGTGTCAGTGATTGCAGTTGTAACAATAAAGAACAACTACTAGTCTAGCAATTAGGCCTGGAATGTGCGCAAAATGTTGTGCCTACCACCTATGTGAACACGGCTACCAATGACAATGACTCATTTTTCTTCAAAATAAAATTCAAGTGGATGGTTTGATGCGTCATCCTCTACAAGACTCAATTTCTTGCATAAATACCATGGGATCATGACAACTATATAAACCACACTCAATGTCATGCAACTACATATAATGGCATGCCGTTAGGATCACAAACATTGCAGTGGTTAATTTGTGCATTGATATAGGGAGGTGTCAATGTGCACACGATATGGAGGAGCAATGAGTTAGAAAAAACATTTGGACCAAAGCACCATAATGGTTATTAATAAAATAGAATAAAGCAATTTTTGGCTTAAGAATAGTCTTCAATTTGATGGGTGGTATGATCCCGATGTAATCTCTCTCTACCCTTCCAAACATTTGTGGTTTCTCGCAACATCTGTCCTCAACACTCACCACCAAAATATGTATAAAAATTGCATGTATTTACATCATCTTCTCTTTAAATCCTCACCTAATAGTAATAACTAAGGATTATTTTTCATGCACATCCTCACCTCATAGTCATAACCAAGAATTATTCTGCATGCACGTCCTCACCTTATAATATCATTTGGGTCAAGGTGCAATATCAAATGTGGTAAGACGCAAAGAGTAAGAGAAAAGTATACAAGTAAAACTTATATTAAATTTACCATATAAATATTTAACTGGAACCATCAACTGATATTTGACACATTGGATTGTTGTTATCTTCTCATCACTCCTTAATAATGTGATTGCAAGGAATTATTTGAAGGTGAAGTACATAATTTTACATCTTCCTCCTCATTCTCATTCCTTTTGGTAAGAGAATAAGGACAGTATTGGCACACAATAGAATGTAAAATGGTTTTGACATAAAGGTAGATACATTCATTGTTTTCATTAAATAACTTAAATTTCCTACCCATGATTATTGAATCATCGAATTGTGGATTGGTACAAAACACAACAAATTTCAGATCCCCGAGCTCTTAATTACTTACACCTAGAACTTTCTAAAATACAGCCATTAACAAAATTATTTTGGTGTTCTAGTTCAATTCAAAAGGAATATTTTCAAGACTCAAACATCCAGTAAGTTGTAAAGCTCTAGTTGAATTAGTCTTGATTCCATTTCCCCTCCATCCCATATTTGTATCTTGCTTATGAATTTGTGTTCTATGTTTAATAATTGTTTTATGTTTTCCTGATGCACATTGGGTTAATGAATGTTAAATTACAACCTACATCTCTCCTCACCATATATATTTTAGCCCCTGTAACCCTTTAAAACATATCATTTAAATCCCAACCATCCCAACTCTTATAAAATGTCATTCACCATCCTTATAAATCATTTAACATCTAACATCTAACACATATAACCCATACCTAATTTGATCAATAACCTATTAAAAAAAACACCTCAACATAGTTAACCACTAACCTATATGTACTCAATAAATACCTAGATACTATAACCCCAAACAACTAGTCCCTACAAATCTATACCATATATCTCCAAGAATCTTTTTGTGATTATAATATATTGAGATGAGATTTATGTTTCGAATGGAAACTTTCTTGCCCAATATATTTACATTTTTCATTTTCAAGAGATGGCATTATAGAATTTATATGTTTCTAATGATTTGTGGTTTTATTTTTTTGATTGTAGTGCAGAGCATCGATGCACAATCAGACATACAAAGAGAAATACAAAAAATCAGAGGGATTCGAGCCACAATTATTATTATTCATGGTAGACATCTTTGCTTGCATAATATTTGGATGCAATGATAGAGACATTTAGTATGTCATATGGTGTGCTAGAGGATATCACCACATATAGAGAGAGAAAGAGGCGAGAATATGCATATGGACTTAGCTACCATGAATTCAAGAAATTGAAGATAACAAAAAAACACATATTTGCACTTTTTAGAGATCCATAGACCAATGCAATTCTAGACTTAGGAAAAAATAATATTTATATTGAGTGGTGTATATATCAACCATTCATAGATAATTGAATGGAAAGACAGTACACGGTATATGATGTACCACTACACAACAACCAATAAATGCCATTATATTTTCTTAGAAAGATATACACTTAATTTGTTTTAGGGAATCACGTCAATTTTTTGATATATTGGAGTACCAGGGTGTTGCAATGGGGACGCCTCAACAATGTACCAATGTGAGGCACATAGATCATGATATCCTAGTACCTAATTCTTGTAGGTGGCTACCCAGGCTATATGTGTCACCTACACATCATCTAGTCCCACAGATACATGAGCACTTGCACATTTGGCACAGGGGCTTGTTCACCGCAACACTTATCTTCAAGGTACATACGAATTGTTGAAATAATGTAACTTCAAAGAATATTATACTTATACTTTACATTATTATTGTTATTCCTCCTTTGGGAGATTTCATTAATGTAGAAGTTTGTGTAAAATTCATGAGGTAAATCCTCCATTGTAAGTTAGGTCAATAGTACCTAGAAAAGTTTAATGTAAATATTATTTTAAGTTTTTCCTAGTTAGGTCGACCTAGTTAAGTTAAAAGGAAAAGTCAAACTTGAGTATAAATAGGGATGTTCCGTCCCTCATTTAGAAACAAAACTCACTCAAGCATTGCACATGAAAGAGAAAGAGGAAGGATCTAGTAAAGGAGGATAAGTGTTGTCGGTGTCTTTGGATCTTGTGTTAGGGTTTTCTCTCTCTCTCTCTCTCTTTCTCTCTCTCTATCTCTCTCTCTTATATGAGACCTTTTTCTTTGAGAATTATACTCTGGTAATCTATATTGAGGAATTTGTGCTGGGATTTCATCCCCTTTAGCGTTTCCCAGGATAAATTGTTGTGTTCCTTGTGATTGTGTATCTTTCTTAGATATTATTTATGTTGTTATTGTTAAAATGTTTTAAATTCTCATGAAGTCAGAATAAAAACATATAAAATTAACATGGTATCAGAGCAAGACTAAAAAGAGCAGCATTCACTGTGAAAATATCTCTCTCTCTTTCTCTAGAGAAGAAAATTAGGGTTTCCTACTAAAGAGGAATTTTGGAGTGCAAATGATATTGGGAAGTGTGTCCCTTGTAGGTGCATCTTTAAGAACCTAAATTGAAGTTTTTCAGTGGACAAAACTGTAGGAAATTCAAACCCTAGTTTGACTTGGAGCCAGAAATCCATAAATCCATAACAAAAACTAGAAACTACAGTCAAGAATTTGCAAGTCCATTTTCAAGGTTTAAAGTTTGTATTCTTCAGAAAATGATTGTACCAGCATACTCGCCTAATTCAAGCACATCTTTTGGTAAGATCAGTTTTCATTTCTAAGAAATTTCAATTTTTTGTTATTTTTTGTTCTTCGAGATAAGATGCCTCCAACTACTAAGCTTGATGACAAGTTGGAAGGAATAGAAAATTTTCATGCTAGGTAATACATAATTTGACTCATTCTAGAAGAGAATGATCTTGTAAATTTTATCAAGGAAGTTGTGTCGGATACCAAAGAATAGGAATCAAAGGAAAAAGACAAGAAGGATATGATTAGAGCCAAGAGGATCATAGCAGATTATATCATGGATCACTTAATTCCTCAAGTGTCCTAGAAGGAAACACCTAAGGAGATGTTTTATGCCCTAACAAGAATGTATGAAGGAACAAACATTAACCGGAAGATGAATTTGAGAGCCTAACTCAAAATCACAAAGATGAATAAGGGTGAAACTATCCAAGAATATCTCACAAGGGTTTCTCAACTCAAATAAAAAATGGAAGCAATTGAAGACAAGATTGATGAAGATAAATTAGTAATGAGCGCTCCCAATGGTTTTATGAGACCATGTGATGCTTTTATCCAGACAATTTGTGCAAGAAAGGAAAGCTTACAATTTGAATTCCTATTGGAAGAATGTGTTCAAGAGGAAGCTAGAGTAGCAAATCAAGAAACACTAATTATAGATGATGACCAAGCTCTACCTTATCATTATAGAAGATGAAGAGGAAAACCTAATTTCAAGAAGGAAACTTATAAGGAGTCTCATCTTCTTAAGAAGTTTCAAAAGTATCAAAAGGGAAATTACAAGCAAAAAAAATTCTCCTCTTATTAATGTTACCATTTTGATAAGATGGGACACATTACTAGAAATTGTCCAACAATAAAATAAGAATATAAGAGGAGGAATTAAAAAAGGAATCATGCTCATATATCTGAAGAAGAAGAAGAAGAAGAACCTCCCAGGATGTTTGCAAAGGAAGAAATTTAATAATATATTTTATTCTCTGCCCTCTTTGGGTCCATGACACTTGGAAAAGACACATCGCTAATTGATAACAACGATTCAAGTCACATCACAAGTAAGAATAATGCTCTCTCCATTATTGAATAAAATGAATCCCCTTATAAAGTTTCATTAGGAGATGACTATCAATATCCATCAAGGGAATATGAGAAGCCAAATACCAATTTGATTCAAGAACCCTGATGAAGATGAATGATGTGCTATATGTACCAGGATTAAAGAAGAAAATACTTTCTATTTAAGATTTATATAAGAAAGGATTCAAGGTTTCCTTTATAGATGGTAGAGTTCTTATGTGTCCTAGAGGAAAATCTCTAGAATATTTGGTTGTTATTGGGATAGAAGAATGTGGCATGTATAAATTGAAAGGTCACTCAGAAGCATCCTTGATTCATGACACTACAATTCCATGTGAATTATGGCATAAGAGGATTGCTCACATAAACTGCAAAGATTTACCACATGTGATAGATGTACTAACATGTTTATCTAGTCTAAATATTGACCATGAAGGAGTATATAAAGGATGTACGAAAGGAAATAACATAAATAATCAATTTCTGAAAATTTACACCAAGACAGAAGGGGTATTGGAACTTGTTCACTCATTTGTATGCAGTCTAATGCCTTGGAAATATTTAAGTGGGTATGCATATTATGTAACATTAATTGATGATTACTCTTGTTAGACTTGGATTTAATTTTTGAAATCAATAGATGAAGTGTTTGGAAATTTCAAGGAATTCAAATCCTTGGTAGAAAACATTTCAGAAAGAAAGATCAAGACACTCAGGTCAGCTAATGGAGGAGAGTATAATTCAAATGAATTTGGAGACTTTTGTAAATATGTTGGGATTAAGAGAGAACTTACCACTCCCTATAATCCACAACATAATGGTGTTTTTGCAAGAAAGAACCGAACTATTATGGAATCAATTAAGACTCTGATCCATGATAGAGATCTTCCTATGCACTTAAGGGATGAAGCAGTAAGAACAACAATATACATTTAAAACATAATATCGCTTAGTGCACTTGGGTTCAAAATCACCAAAGATATGTTCATAGTCAAGAAACCATAAGTAAGTCGTCTCAAAGTATTTGGTTTTCTAGTGTTTGTTCATATTCCAAAAGAGAAAAGAACCAAGTTGGACACTTTCATAAAGAAAGGAACATTTGTTGGATACTATGAGGTCTCCAAGGCCTTCAGAATTTAGATACCAGGTTACCACCACATGCAATTTAGAAGGGATGTAACCTTTGATGAAGACGCAACTCTCAATAATTCCAAAAAGTTATAGCTTAAAGAAACATATGAAGAAGCAATAGCTCCCAGAGCTACAGAACCAATGGAAGAAGTTGCACCTTCTCCTGATATGACATTCCAGAAGAACATGATATGTTGGAGCCCCAAGAAACTCCCCACATGAATATTTATCACAAGAGAAATCCATCTTGGATTCATGAAATCATTCAAGATTCAGAGAGGTATGGTGCTCCAGAAGGCTCCTTGAGATAGAGAAAGAATCCAAACCCATTTTCCAATTATGTGGCTTTGATGTGTGATCTTGTAGACAAAGATCCCACTTGTTTTGAAGCAGTTGTTAAAAATAAAAAATGGGTAGAATCCATGATGGAAGAATACCAATCCATAATGAAGAATGATGTGTGGGATGTAGTTCCCAAACCAAATATTAAAAGTGTGGTATCTTCCAAATTGATATACAAGATAAAACATGCAGCTGATGGAAGTATTGAAAAATACAAAGCCAAATTTGTGGGTTATGGATTCTCTCAAAAGGAAGGAATCGATTATGAAGAGACATTTGCTCCCGTATCAAGGTGAAATTCTATTAGAACCACCATGGAACTTGCAACCAATATAGAATGGAAGTTACACCATATGGATGTGAAAAAAACCTTTCTAAATGGTGCTATTGAAGAAGAGGTGGACCCGGAACAAACACAGGGTTTTGAAGTTGAAGACAAAAAAACACATGTTTGCAAGATGAATAAGGTTCCGTATGGATTGAACAAATCTCCAAGAGCTTGGTATGCAAGAATTGATAGTTTTATGATGAGCTTGGGATTTACCAAAATTAAGTTGATCCTAACCTTTACCTTAAGGTTATGGATGATGAACCTATCATATTATTGTTGTACGTGGATGATTTATTCTTGATAGGTAATGAGAAGAAGATCTCAGAGTGTAAGAAGAAGCTCACTACAAAATTTGAGATGAAATACCTTGGATTGATGCACTATTTTCAAGGTATTGAAGTATGGAAGAGACCAGAAAGAATATTCCTTAACCAAGGGAAGTATGCAGTAGAAATCCTAAAAAGGTTTGATATGTTGGAATGCAAATCCCACAGATATGGATACAAATTTGAAGTTGTCAGTTGATTCTTCGTCAGAGTTAGTGGATGTGACACTGTATATACAGATTATTGGTTCACTGATATATTTGATGAATACCCGACCATATATATTCTTTGCTGTGAACACCTTGAGTTAGTATCTGGTTGAGCCCAGACCTGTTCACCTGGTATCTGCAAAGCATGTGATGAGGTACATGAAAGGTAGGGTAGACTTGGTCCCAGTTATTTTAAAGATCATGAATTCAAACTGTACAGTTATATCGATTAGTATTTGGAAGGAAGTGTCTCAGATAGAAAGAGAAATTCAGGTGGATGCTTTAGTCTAGGATCTTTCATGATCTCATGGCTAATAAGGAAGGAATCTAGTCTTTCTCTCAACACTATGGAAGCGAAATATATTGCATCTTGTTCTGGAAGTTGTGAATCCATATGGATTAATAAGTTGTTATCATATCTATTTGATCTAGATATGGATGTCATATTGATTCTATGTGATAACCAAAGGTGCATGAAGATGAAAAAGAACCCCATTCTCCATCATAAGATGAAGCACATAGAAATCTAGTATTTCTACATTTGTGACATGGTGTAGAAGGGAGTTGTAAAGCTCCAATATGTTATAAAAAATGAGCAGGTTGCATATGTGTTGACTAATCCTCGGGTCTCATGCAAATTTTGAGCATATTCCAGACAAGCTTGGTGTTTTCTAAATGGACTTAACTTGAAAGGCGGAGTGGTGTTGATGATACTATGTTATCCTTATCACATGAGGTAGCTCATTTTGGATTGATCATCCTTAGACTTGATCCTGCAATTTCGAAAGGAAGGACGATATTAAATGTTCGAATATTCAAACTTGATCATGCAAATGCAAAAGGAAGGATCATCTAAGGTGTTGGTTCATGGACTTGTTCTCGTAATTCTGAAAGGAAGGATCATCCATGTTGGACTTGATCCCATAAATATGAAAGGAAGGATCCTCTGAGTACTTGTGTCCTATGTGTCAGCTATGACTAGTAATTGTGGCTCTGTAAAGACCTGATCTTGTAATTCTGAAAGGAAGGATCATGTTCATTTTTTATGCACCTACCTCATTATGTCATCATAGATGATGTTGATCTAGCCTTGAGTTGTTTATGATGATGATGTTATACATGTCACATGTATATGTTGATGTTATTACATCTTCATGTTGATGAGATAGCCTCGTGTTGTCATTGTTATTGATGTATCGATTTTTATGATGATGTGATGATGATGAGACTACAACTCTATATTGAAGATGATGATGATGTTCTAACTTTTTTCTATAGATCATGATGTTACAGCTTCGTGTTGTAGATGATGATGTTCTAGATTTGTGCTATAGATGATGATGTTTCAGCTCCGTGATGTAGATGATGATGTTCCAGTAAGTTGTTCTAGTTGTTGATATTTATGTTTTTGAATAATTCTAATGATATATAGATGTACCAGAAAATGTTCCAAATGATTTTGTTAATTATGGTTCCCCATCCCTCCTTCCATTGATGTTTTGCAGAGCCACACCTATTGTAGTTGTTGTTGGTAGAATACATTTATTGTTAAGGAGGATTGTTGAAATAATGTAAGTTCAAAGAATATTATTCTTGTAATTTACATTATTATTGGTATTCCTCCTTCAGGAGATGTTATTAATGTAAAATGTCATGTAAAATTCATGATGTAAATCCTCCATTGTAAGTCAGGTCGATAGTACCCGTAAGAGTTTAATATAAATATTATTTTGAGTTTTTCCTAGGTAGGTCGACCCAGTTAGGTTCAAAGGTCAAGTAAAAGTTGAGTATAAATAGGGAGGCACCATCCCTCATTTAGAAACACAACTCACTCAAGCATTGTGCATGAGAGAGAAATATGAAGGATAACAAAGGAAGATGAGAAGTGTTTTTGGTGTCTTTGGCTCTTTTGTTAGGGTTTGGTCTCTCTCTCTCTCTCTCTCTCTCTCTCTCTCTCTCTCTCTCTCTCTCTCTCTCTCTCTCTCTCTCGTGATACCTTGTTCTTTGGGAATTGTACTATAGTAATCTATATTGAGAAAGTTTTATTGAGTTTTCTTCCACTTGAGGGCTTCCGAAGATAAATTGTTATGTACCTTATGATTGTGTATCTTTCAGAGATCCTCTTTATGTTGTTATTATGAAACTGTATTAAATGCTCATGAATTTAAAAATTTAGGTGTAACAACATATAAACTTAAAACCAAGCAGGTCCATCATAGCCACCATCTATTAGTGGTTTAGTGCCACCACCAACTCCTAGTGGGGTAGAGACACCACCTTCCAGTTCCTAAGGAGAATCTAGTAGTGGTACTAGATCTGTATATCATGATCCATGTTAGTGGATAAATATACTTAAGTGAACTCAAGCAATATCTCCCTAGTCCAAGTGGATCTAGAACAAATAAAGTACATAATATAGTCTACTTTCCTATTTCAAATAGAAATGCATGTTAATAGATAGATCACTTACATGAAGTATGCAAATACTATTTTCTATTTGTTGATCCAAGCTCCAGAACCTCAGATATTGAGCTGTAAAACCCTGTAGAGAAAGTGGAAACAAGTAAACACTACATGTGTACCTAAACATGAATTAACTAAGCTAACAGTTAAGGAGGAAATCTCTAAACATTATCAACACAACAACATTTATGGAAAGAGATTTGTATTAATGTAATAAAGGAGATACATAGAATTACATAGGAAAGAACATCAAAACCTAGCCTTAACGCTGCAATCTTCCATCCAACAATCCAAGCCAATCCTTCAAAGGATGATAGTAGCCTCCTAAAGGATGATATTTTTCCTCCCAATGGATAGGGATCACCTAGAAATTCCACCAGCATAAGAGTACCATAGTCCTTCTTCGTTTCACAATGGAGAGAGGGTTCAATTTATATGGAGAAAGGGATAGAGTAGGTTGAGGATTAGGAGGAGGGTCTAAGGGATCTTCGCCATAGGTTAGGGAACCGAATTCCACCTCACCTAGAAAGTAGGAATGGTCCTCCACCTCATCCGCCTTTAAGAAGGGCCTCAAAGCTTCATTTTTTCGCTTTAAACACCCTCGACACCCTTTGTTGTAAGAGACAAAGTGCCTGATAGGTATGGAGCACCTTGCAAGAGGGAAAGAGTTCCATTGGTAATCCTTGCATGAAGGGAAAGAGTGTAAACAAGGGGATGGAACACCTTTCCTTAGGAGGAAGAGTGCCAGCCTACGTAGAGAGGGTAAAAGGGGTAGGAACAACCTCAATTCCAATCCAGTTTAGTAGAGGGAACTTTAGGGATTAGGCATAGGTTGACACATCGGTCAAGATAACAAGATTTTTCTATAGAAGAATGCCCCCCAAAGCATGAAGTTTGAGGAATGTGATGGGTGAATGATTTGTGAAGTGAAGAAATCAAAGGAAAGGATGTTGGATGGAATTTGTTGCGGTACTACTGACTCAAATATCATATGACTTAAAACATGGCTGCCAATCAATAAACTACAGATCCATGGTAATAGAGACTTATTGAACACAATCATGTCTACTATACACAAACATAGATCCATGATGAGATGATAACGCAATCACGACCGATACAAAGTGGATCCATGTAATATGACTCAAAAAAATTCCATCGCAACCTAGGAAATATATTTGACAACCCAGGGTCTTTAAGCAGAACCCACAACGATACGAATATAACCATGTGATTACAATGTATTGATTTTTAATATGGTAGAACCACTTGATTAGCAGTCATTGATGTAAACTGTTAACAAGTACGAGGGAAATCACCATTGATGTCAATGATTCCCAAGGTATCTCGGTACATCGTCCAGAGTGCGAATAAAGGACTTGGAGTCGAACAGTCGATAGAACCTTTCAATCAAGAGTAAATGATGTAAAATCATGTTGAAGTGGAGTAACCTTCCATTGAGGCATGAAGGCTCAAGGTACTTGACTTGGTTTCTAAGTCAAATTCCTAGATGAGGTGCTAAAGTCGATAGGAATAGACTCGTCAAAGGAGGGCCATGATGAATCCCCCACCATTGACATGGAACATGATCAAAGATGTTTTAGAGAAAATAGGACAGCATAGTGATATACGAGACTGAATTAGAGATGACCAACATGAGAGAAGGTATACTTACCGCAGATAGTGAACAGATGACCAAAATTCTCATTCTTTTGAACATGGGCATGGTATGACTTGGAAGTATTGAATTTGAAGATATTGATACCCATACCCGAATGCAAATGACAATGGGACCATTCTTGAATAGCTCAAATGAGGTAAGAAGACTCAAGGAATCAACAGGACTTGAAGACAAACAAATTACCCAAGTACTGAATGCATATGCAGACAAGTTCCATGTTCAACAGTAACTATGTACTTCTGTAACTGCAACGAAACACAAACTCTTCCATTAATTTCCCCATCACAAAGGATGAGTGCTTCTTTTCATTTTTACGAGTTCAAAGAGGGTAACAAGCACTCGTTATAGTTCATCAAGTGATGAGTCCATTCTTATATGTTATATGAAACTGAGAAAGGAGGGATTCATTTCCAGAAAGGGTCCTTAATCATTTGATTTTATGAGTCCGATGAAAGTAAACTCATTTGTCGTTTCATGTTTAGAGAGTCTGAAATGACTAAGAAGACTCTAGGATGGAATTTTTTGTAAATTTAGTCCCCGAGGCCCAAAAAAGTATAAAATGATGTCAAGGAGAACTCTTCCAATCATGATTGGCTAGAATATACCTTTTTTGTAAGTAGTTCCCCCTACTCCAAAAAAGTGGTAAACTATCACCAGGAAGACAACTCTTCAAGTCCTTTTACAAGCGTGAAGAAGACAAGTTCACTCGACAATATTTTCACATTTTAAGAGTCTGAAAAGAGCTTAAAGATGACCTTTTTAGGGTTCTTTTTCATAATCCAATTTTAACGAGTCTAAACAATGTTAGAATAATCAACCCATAGTTTACCCACTTAGACATTAATTCCATTATTTTTGTCTTATTTGCCTAGTTCATGTGTCCCACCTTGTGCAAGTTGTCATTTTCCTATCTATAATGGTCAAAGTTGCCTTATTTGACTCATGTAGCACATGGGAGAGCTAAAGGAATCAATTCTGCTTTATTCCTGGCCTCCTAGGCACCCTTCTACTTTTTCTACTTTATTGCCTACTTTTTCAGTGTTTTAAGGCAAAAGGAAAAGCTAGACTAGGTGAGGTTGACTACTTTTTCACAACTATCACCACCCAAGACGGACCACCAAAATTCAAACCTTTTCCCTAAAAAGGTAATGGACAATTTTCCAAGAGGTGGCCATAAGCATGACAACGATGAAAGTGGAAGGGAACTCCTTCATAATAAAAAACTTGTGAGTAGGTTCCTAATGAAGACTTGATGTGAATATCCATTGAAATCCCAATATTTATATCAATATTTACCAGTATCCTTGCCACCGTCATAATCCACGAAGTTTGAAAAGAATAATCTGCCTCAACAAAATCACCCAGGTAATTCCCAATCTCAACAAATTTAGCAAGCATCCAATAGTGCATAGGTAATCCATACAAACAAACCCACAAAGGCTCCAATGCAACTTTCTCTATTTTGACATTAAACATGGGATCTGAGTGCTTTAGAATCAGAAGTATGCAATCCATACTCCAATGAGTCCCAAAGACCATGTCAACAACCTCCCAAGAGTCGAAAATAAACGAAAACCATCCTTTGGCCAATACCCTAATCGAGTGCATGCGTGGCACCAAAACTCCCCACTAATTAGCATCCCATATTTTGAGGAAGTCCATGTCGAAATGCCTCCCAAGAGCCCGACCCACTATAGTTGTTTCAGAGAATTCCACCAACTCATCCATATGCACATCCACCCCCATAACTAGTGAATCCTAATGTGCCCTAACCTTGACACACTTCAATTTTTTCACGGGGGTTTCTTCCGACCAGAACCTACCTTTGGTGGAGAGAGGGGTGATTCAACCTCAATGTTATTCACCTTAACCTCTATTGGTAATCCACCCTATCCACCCACCTATGAGAGAGTAGGCTCCACCATCTTTCCATCCATGAAAGGACTCCAATAGAGACCATTTTTTGACCCATCAACAAAAAAATCTCCCACAAAGAATGAGGGAGGAGGAACAACCACCGACCAAGGTTTAAAAACCCCCTCCACTTGATAAGGGTATAAAAATGTATCAAGTTCATCAGAGCTAACAATGGGAAATAAAGGCTAAGGAATATCATGTTCACCCCTGTTACGGAGATAAATTTCCTATGGCTTGGGAGTACCACAACAGACATCTTGACACCATAAATCAATCTTTCCCAATATGCAAGAGAAACCAAACATCTAACACTAAGGGATATTGAATCGTACCTTGTTTCAGACAGTTGAAGTAAATCCCCGTTGATATTTTCCAATTCACGCTTGCATTAGCAATTTTCTCTCAACAACAGCAAACAAAACAAGCATGCTCTATAATAATGTGTTAGACCTATTCTAGCATATATATTCAACAATGTATAAGCAATTAAATACATCCATGGATTCAATATTCATATTCAAATGCACATAATTGGACAGGAAAATATATTTCTATTAATAAAATTAGAGATTACAGTAGTGACAACCTCTGTCGGCACATCTACGAAACGGAGAAGCCGAGTCCTCTGCCTGGTCCTCCACCACCTTAATCCTCCATCTCTCGATAGCAAGCTCACAAAGCAAAGGAAAGCTTGGGAAGAACAGAAAGTGCTCCAAAGGGACAAAGAATGCAGACTCAAGTATAAGCAAACTGAGGCAACAATGGACTATAGTTTCTTTTCTCTTCAATTCCTCCTCCTCAATGTATCCAAGGGGTTCATTATATAGCACTCCAAAAGGGTAATGTAGGGTTGAATATGAGCGATCTCAAGGAATATGGAAGGCCAAGAGTTAGGATCTTTGGACTCATACGAGGAAAACTCAAAAAATATTTGGATTTATGCACACATCCCGATGTACATGGTTTTGAGGTCAAAAGTTGCGTGTACACGCGAGTATGGGTTTAAAAGTTGTGTACAACAATAAACATGTGATTTTTAGGGATGATCTTGGGACATCAACGTATAATATAAGTCCATGTGGTCTAAAGAGTCTGCAGAGGGATAGGGAAGTACATAAATATGTGATCAACCATGTGTAGTAAAATCAGCTATAACATATGCCCCCTAATGTGTGAGGTCAGAGGGGTGACATGATGGCCAAAATACATTATAAAATCCATCAAAGAAGTGGAGTAATGAATACCCAGGTGGAAAAACCAACCACTCATCGGTATAGTACAATAATCAATCTCTGCATGTGGCTGCAAATACATACAACAGTCCTAGATACATAAGAGTACAATGGCCATGAATAGGCATGATATAAAAAATGTGACATGTGTGGTCATCGCCATGTACAATATACAATAGATCATAATATCCAAAGTGGATGAAGATATATAATAGATCAAGATCTCCATAATAGATGAAGCTATACAAAAAATCAAGATCTCCATAGTGGATGAAGATATCTGATATACATTGGAATCAAACAACGAGAGCTAATATCTCATGAACACTGGCACGATCCTGGAGGTAGCATACATGGAATGCCACCAGGATGGAAGGTCTTCTACATGAACCGCTATGAGTACATGTCCTACTATGCGAATAGATGTGTCGAGGTCGAACATAGTAGTCCATCGTCTGATTACCGGTCATTGACGTATAACATTAACAGACGTGAGATCACCCACCGATAATGAAAATGGGAATCAAGGTACAAAGCGCAATCTAACAAGTGTGAATAAATGTGTTGAGGTCGTACACTTGGAAGAATCCATCGATCATGGGACATTGATGTATTCCCAAAACTATCGATAGCAAGAGAACCTACCATTGATGATTGTAAGTCTCAAGGAATTCAAATGACTCTAGACTCCTATTCCAAAATAAATTATTTGAATTTGATGGAATGGAATCCACTAGAAGGAGGGAATTAATGCATCCCCCATCAACAAACATGAGGTACTCAGCAATGTTGTATAATGTGGAAGAACTCGAACAAGATGTCTACGAACCAGTAATAGTACCGAGAATGACTAACATGCAAAGTCAAGATAGCTGAGGAATGGCAGACTCAGGATTCAACTTCTTTCGAACAAGAGCATAAAGAGGAATGGTGACTAGAGGTAGGCAGCATGGACTCTATATGAAAACTAGGACATCCCTGTGACACATGAGGCATCAACAGAGGCTCCATAGGGACTGGAAGCTTAACCAATCGATGGAGATAAACTCAGAGTAATGAGTACAGCTCCTAAAGTCAAACTAATAACCCAACCAATGGATGTGATATACAGAGCTCTGTTCGAAGGAGACACGACTTAACTGTTGCCAAAGATAACATCTTTTCCTCTCCAGATTTTTTTTTTTTAAATTTTTTTGGACTTTTTCAGATGTTTTGAAAATCTTGAAAAAGAATAAAAGTGTTTTATAGTACAAATCTAGGAGGAGAGGAGTGTCAGGGGACAAGCAAAGTAGTTCCAAGCAGTGGAACATGCCTATGCTCAATGCAAAGAGATATGTGCAGGATAAAGACACTCGAGGAAAGGTATCCTCCCAGTAAAAGGGGTGATCAAGCTACAAAAGATATGTAAAAGGCTTTGCTTGGCTAGACATGAGACAAGCTCGGGCTATATGGCTAATAACTCAAAGTCAGGGAGCCGGCATAAAGCTCAAGAAGGAAAGCAGAAATGATGAAGTGCAATTACAACTTGATATATACCAGGGAGTCCCTATGGGGAAAATCCAGCATAAATTTCAAGAGGAGTATGAAGCTCTTTCTCAAAGACATGGAAATACTAAAAAGGGACTCCCATAACCTAAAGGAGGTATCTCAACATGGGCACCAAATGCAACATAGGATCTAACTAGGGCACCCATGTATAGGAAATCTCTACCATTCGCACAATACCACTTCTAACAGTAGCATGAAGGTTCTTTGACATTATGGAATGGGTTCTTACCTAAGGTCAAGATGAAATGGTCATAAGGAAATTCATAATACAAGTGCATGTGGAGTCCTAACCTCTATGCCAGTTCAAAATTGTACCTGTCATGGGAAAGAACAGGTCAAAGCCTCAGAGAGAGTGTACAAAAAATGGACCCTACATGACAATATTATTAGTCCAAAACAACTGGAAAGAGTCACTAAAGATTCCATACTATAGGACATAGGGAGGATTGATCATGACAACACATTCAAAGGAAACAGTGCGGTGAACGATGGGACATAAGAAGGAAAGTAAGGTGAAGACCCAACATTCACGTATCCACTACCACCCCCATGAGGGTGACCACTGGTGTAAAGACCGAGTGAAGGGAATAAAAATCCTCCACAAATGGACTAGAGGATGGAATATGACCATTCCCAAATCCATGAGCACGGTAAGTGGCTGTGATGACCCAAAGTCCAACACCAGGGTCCGTACTAGGACCAAGGATGGGTGACAAGATATCAGGCACGCCGAAAATAAAAGTATCTGAACTCAAGAGAACATAAATATACTCAAGTAACCATGATCCCAAAATCCCATGAGCGCACAAAGAGAACACTCCTAAGAGAACCTACAGCCAAAATACAAACAAACCAAGGGGAGGATATGTGAGCTCCCGAGTGGGAGGTATGTCTCACCTAGGAGAGGATCGAGACTTCCATACACTACAAGTAGAGGTACGCAATCAATTATAGTGACCCTCATCTTCAATGCATAAAGAGACTGTGATGTCCGACCCCTACCTAGCCAGGACACTCACAGAATAACCTTTCCGAGTACCCCCTGTGATACCGAGGTAAGGAAACTAAGGTCACCCCAATAAAACCAATGCTCAGGGGGACAGTCACAGGAGGGATCGACCATATGGGCGGGGTAGCAAATCCTGAAGCCTGAAAGCAGAAGTGGTACCCCAAGGTTGCACCAATCAATACCTCAAAGGCCCCCATATATCAATACAATCCTGGAAATATCTCCGGTGCTCACAGAACGTGACCAAGGATCATCCCAATCACAATCACATGCACTAACTTATGCTTAACTCCCGTGTAAGAGGAGAATCCTGAGAAACACTAATTATACCAAGGGTTTCACACTCTCACCTGGATAGACACCTAATTGTTTGTTTAGTAGTCCTCGAGAATTGACTCACAACGAACAAGACTCTAAAACCTAATCTTGTTTGTGAACCCTATAAAAGAAAAATGTGTAGTTTGTTTTAATTTAGTGTTGATTTTAATGGTTGTTATTACTCACAATGAAATGGTCATGCAACTAGTGATATGAAGACTCAACAGTGAAATAAAAGTGCACACCTAACAAAACATGCCAAATGCAAATCTTTTGTTGAATGAAAAATAGGGTATGCCACTACATGAGATGCAAGAATATTCATTCCTTTCTGAATGCTAATGCAATCCTACCTATATGAAATCCTAAATACAACTCTCATCCAACCCATCCAATGCATGTACCTCCTCAAGTCCATATGGAAAAAATGCAACTACTTTGTATTTTTCAATAGAAAAGAATGAAAAATGCAATAAAAGTCATTTAAAACTCCCAGTCTTTGCAGCAAGTATAAAACACAAGCCCGACAAGACACACAAACAAAAAGATTAATGCACTAATGGAAAAACAAAAGAATATAAATGACTATTTCTATTTCAAAGAAAAATCCATGAAAAAGCGGTCTCTGGTCACAAAAGAAGAAGTCAACAGACAACATTCGTACCCAGGGGGACCCAACCACACTCACAACCCACCCAACAACTACTCACATCAAAAACTCAACCAAAAGGGAGTATGTATGCGACTGTCTAAAGAAAAGTAGCATATGTACCCGACTAGGTAAGGAAAACCAGCGTATGTATGTGACTTTTTAGCTGAAACCCTCGTATACAGAGAATACAATGGTAAAAAGAAGGCCAAGGATCAAACCACTCTAGGGGAGTGACAATGGATGGACATGCTCAAAGAAGCAATCAAAAAGACAACATAAATACCTAGGGGGACCCAACCACACTCATAACCCACCATGGGGGATTCACTAGTTGACCAATATCCTAGCACGTTAGTTCATATTGTGGGTTTTAAATTTCTTAAAAATTAGGCAAATATATTGTAGGTATTAGGGGAGATGAGGGGTTTACGGTGGGGGGGTAGGGGGTTTTATAAGGATTAGGGTATAAAAAGGGGTGGTGGGGAGGTTTCAGGTATTGGTAGGGGGTTTCAACAAAATGAGTTTGGACCAATATCTAAAGAAATTAAGGGTATTCTTTAATATTCCATGATTGAACATGCTATGTGATAGGTTCACTGAGTGAAGCCCTAGTGTAACCAACCCAGCAACTTCTCACATCAAAAACTCAACCAAAAGGGAGGATGTATGCGACTGTCCAAAGAACAGTAGCGTTTGTACTCGACTAGGTAAGGAAAACCTGTGTATACAGAGAAGAAAGTGGTAAAAATCAGGCTAAAGGTCAAACCGCTCAACGAAAGTGTCAATGTATTAACCTACTATGAAATGCAACACAGAAATAGGGAGAAACAAAGAGCAAGTATAAAACACATTGTGCCCCCATCCTCAAAGAAAAACAAGGAGCCTCCCTAATATGGTCGCCAATTCTGCTACGGAGAGACCTCCTATGGCTTGGGGGTACCACAACAGATAGCTTGACACCATAAATCAATCTTTCCCAATATGCAAGAGAAACCAAACATCTAACACTAAGGGATACTGAATCATATCTTGTTCGGTAAGGTTGAAGTAGATCCCCGTTGAGCTTTTCCAATTCACGCTTGCATTAGCAATTTGCTCTCAACAACAGCAAACAAGACAAGCATGCTATATAATAATGTGTTAGACCTACTCTAGCATATATATTCAACAATGTATAAGCAATTAAATACATATATGGATTCAATATTCATATTCAAATGCACATAATTAGAGAGGAAAAGATATTTCTATTAATAAAATCAAAGATTACAATAGTGACAACTTCTGTCGGCACGTCTACGAACCGGAGAAACCAAGTCCTCCACCTGGGCCTCCACCACCTCAATCCTCCATCTCTCGATAGAAATATCAAAAAGAAAAGGAAAGCTTGGGAAGAACATAAAGTGATCCAAAGGGACAAAGGGATGCAGACTCAACTATAAGAAAACTGAGGAAACAATGGACTATAGTTTCTTTTCTCTTTAATTCCTCCTCTTCAATGTATCCAAGGGGTTCCTTATATAGCACTCCAAAAGGGTAATGGAGGGTCGAATCTGAGTGATATCAAGGCATATGGAAGGCCAAGACTCAGGATCTTTGGACTCATGTGAGGAAAACTCCAAAATATTTGGATTTATGCACACATCCCGATGTATGCGGGTTTGAGGTCAAAATTTGCGTGTACACATGAGTATGTGTTTAAAAGTCATGTACAACAATAAATAGGTGTTTTTAAGGGATGATATTGGGACATCAAAGTATAATATAAGTCCATGGGTTCTAAAGAGTCTGCAAAGGGACAGGGAAGGCCATAAATATGCGATCAACCATGTGTGGTAAAATCAGCTATAACAACCCCCGCTACAAAAAATAAGAAATGTCCTCAATAACCTTGCCAACTGCTCCATAGGAAACCAAAAACTCCAAGTCATTCCTATCCCCTGCCAGTTCTGCAAACCCCAGTTGATAACTCACCTTAGGGTTTTGTATCCAACGAAGAAAATCCATAACGAGTCCATTTCCCAAGGTAGGGCCAGTTTTCAGGTCTTCAAAAGGCATTGCCCCACGGGGGGTTGTGGCTAACCCAGACACAACACCATCTTTTGCATGAGAAACCTCTGTATCCGCCTGAAAAACCGTTTCCTCTCCCAAATAGTTGAAGTATTTTTCAACCTCCATTGCCATAACAACTAAATCCTTTAGTTAACAATTAATCCAGTAGTGCAATTCGATGCACCACAACAACATTCTCAATTTGCATCCCTAATAAACAAAATATGCCATAGCCTCCTGCTCCATTTCCTCTTACATTCAAACCATATGATTCTAATTTTAATTAGATACCATAGTGTGGACCATTATAGAAATAATTAAAAAAAGAGAATATTACAATCCAGTAATGAACACATGCATATTAAAATATAATAAAACCTTTCATGAACATTGCATATATGAATCTCAATTGCATTATAACCTAATGAACACATAGTCAACCATTATAGAAATAATTGAAAAAAGAATATTACATTCCACTAACGAACACATGCATATTCAAATCTAATAAAACCTTCCATGAACATTGCATATACGAATCTTAATTGCATTATAACCTAATTAAATTTTGTATTAATTGCATAGCAATTAAACAACTTTTGTGCAACTACATATCTAATAAAACCTTTGACCTACATATCTGATAGTTTTTAAAAATGGTAATGTTTTAATCCATCATTTTGAAGTCTGATTGTAAACTTCCCAAAATCGTGCATCGTTACCTCAATTTATCATAATTATCATGACTAATTTCTTTGATGTTTATGTAGATGTGGAACAAATCACATTAAGCAACACAACCATATTGAATCACAAGCATGCAAGAATGTTCCAATCTAATGTAAGTAAACCCACCAATTAAAAAATTGTACATTAAATATCATAATCCAAGAAAATTCATCAACAAACATAATGATAATGTAGCATACCCATGGACAAATCACACAATCCAATGTAACTCCAACCTTAAATTAACATTCTAACCTAACATAACCCTTGATGTACATTAGAGTGGAATAAAACCAATCAAAATACAACTATTCCCAACCACTAAAAACCACTTTAACGAACCTCATAATGAAACTGTTTGTGCCAGAAATTGTTTCTAAGGCCAGAGAAACAAGCCAACACAATCTCAAATAAAACTCAATAAAACAAATTAGGTTTAAGGTTTTTGATGTATTTTCTTGGTTATAAACTTTTGGATAAAGACAGGGAATGCATTCATGAGCAAAGTAGTAACTAAATCATAAACAGAAGATGATAAAGATGCATAATATATCACACAAGATCCAACAGAAACACTATGCTGAGGTTCATTCATAAAAGACAAGCATCACCAGCAAATACACATAAACCAGTAATGAATATATCAATTAAGAAACTAAAAAAGTTCAATAATGAAGCCAACATAGAAAACTGAAGGGGAAAAATGTCATATATCTCATAATTTCATCATCAAATGCATATAAGAGTCTTGGTACTTAACTCCTGAACAAGTCTGAAGACAAAAACAATCTGAAGACCTCCTGTAGCTCCCAAAAATCAGAACCCTTCTTCTGTCCCTTTGTCCCTCTTTTATAATTACAAAGAATTAGTTCCATATTCCCTTCATTAGGTCGAACTTGAAACTACCTAGCAGTTACATTAACTAACTAATTCAACTAATTGACTAAAAATAGCAAATCGGATTCCTGGCAAATATGGTGAATTTCTGGAAAATAGGTGTCAAATAATCTTCCATATCTCTCAATTGGTGACACTTGTGTAAATACTGAGATAGGTTTTTGTTAATGGGTCCGTGATAAACACAAACCTCTCTTGGTTTGTAAAAATTCATCTCCAATCGATCAGAATATGCCCCTCAAAATGAACACTAAAACAGGAAAATATTAAATATTTAAAAACCCTGAAAAATAGGCTGCAAAGATTAAATTGGATCTTTCAAAACTTGACAGATTTTTCAAAACTGAGAGAGGTTTTTGTATAAAGGTATCTTATGAACAAAAACCTCTTTTTTTTTTCAAAAATTATTCTCCCTCAGCTCGTGGTTAGCACTTTACTTCAATGAATCAAAATAGGAAAAATAGAGCAGAATTCCGTTTCTACTGCCTCCTTTTTTCATTCATAAGTGCTGAGACTTTGTTTTCTGCATCTGTTATCTCACTCTGAAGGGACTGCAAGCGTTGAAAGATATATCATGAACAGTAGGGTTTTCCTAATCAATTGTTTCTGTAGGTGTAGCTTCTTCTTCCAATTGTTGATCTTCAACATAAGGCACTTCAGTTTCTTTTACTTGTTGTTGCTGAAGGATACTAACATCATTGACAGAATTAACAAAAGAAACACCAACCAAATCTTTGCAGGTCCTAAGAGATCATTTTTTGATATTGTGGATGGTTCCAAGCATGGCTCTCTTGTTATTACAAGCAAATCACCCTTTTAACTTGAACATACTGTTGCACTGTGGGTAGTTCAGTTACTCTGCCAGTTCATCCTTAAGCTGCTGGTTGTCTCTTTGTAATTGGGCATAAATATTGTGTACACTTTCCAAGATAATTTCTTCAATCTTCAAGAGCACTTCAACCTCATCATCTTCAGATTTTAAATAGTGTTTCAACAAATCTCTTCATTTTGTTATTACATTCTGGGATTTAATACAAAGCTCCCATGGACCAGCATGTGGGGCCTCAAACCCAAATTCAAAATTACATGAAAAAGAGCTCCAGCATAGTCAGAGAAAGACATGTTATATGCCAACCTCAAACCATTGACTCCTATAATCACATGATGCTCCTCAACACCTGGAACTTCTAACACAGCTCTTCGGAATGTCTCCTCCACCTTTTTATTAAAGTAAGCAACCTTTGGCTTCTCAAATTCATCATCAGCATTCTCAGAGTAACTCGATCAAGAAATATCCTTAGTTTATCCAGTGATTTGCATCAAGGCTGACATCAATATTTCCAAGAAAGCCTGGTTTATCAGGCAATAACTTAAACCTTCCTTTTATGCCTCTGTTCTATTTCATGTCCATATAGCTCGTTTGGGATGTACCACTCTTGCTCTCTTTAATAAAAAAAGAATTTTGATTATGGCAACCAGTCATTCTTTCAGCATCAAACAAATCAGCTTCTTTTAAGAGGGCTTTAATACCAGCATATTGCAAGTTATTTGGTGAGTTGGTATCAACTTTCCCAGCATATGAAACAAACTGGTGATTATATCCTTTCTTTCCATCAAAGTCAGCATTCAAGGTGTGTGGAACATCTCTACTGCCTCTGACATGGGAAATTTGTTGCAAGATATTGATTATTGCATCTCTCAAACCCATGTTCTTCGAATCGTTCTTTGTGGCTGTTAGAAATTTCAATATAGAATGCATACCTTCAAGTGTCAAATGATTGCTCTCTGACAAAATAGCTATGGACTTAGCTGGGGCATATGAAGACATATCATCACATACTAGGGGTCCAACTAAATGCAACCGTGTAGCATTTATGGCTTGTAACAATGATAAGCCCTTCTTTAATTTAAGGTAAGGAAAACAATCTTTGATTGCTAAACCCATAGATGGACAGAAAAGGTCCAATAGATGCTTGGATGCTAGATCATCTGATTTGCAAATCACTGGGTGGAGAACTGCCAGAATGTCATGGAATACATCACCAAGCCCTGTACTAAGTTTCTCCACGATTAGCAACCAAAAACTGACTTCCAGTGGACCCAGATCCACTGCCTCTAATGTGTCATTCAATACCATGAGCTTGTAAATTGTGCTGAACCTCCAAACCAATACGCTGCAGACGATACATAATAGCAATTTCTTGCAATGGGACACCTTGTTTCCTCAATGATGTAATAAAATCAACAACTGCAGTAGTTTCACATTGATCATTCCTGCATTCACATACGGTCATAAGTGTACCTATGAGTGATGTGGTTCGCACAGTCTTTGGCATTCTACTCTTATTTTTACTAATCAAGCTGCGAGCAGATGCCACTATTACACCTGTACTACGAAAGTTTTGTTCCAACTTAGTAAGGATTGCCCCCATGAAAACATTTTTGAAATTTTTTATGTTGTATAAACCAATTGCTCCTCGCCAGGAATATATTTGTTGATCATCATCGCCAACAACCGTAATGTGTGCATGATCTTTGCAAAGAATCCTTAGCAACTCAAATTGGTTGACATCTGTGTCCTGAAATTCATCCACAAATATATACTGTGCCTTCAACCCTGCGTTTTCCAATGCATTTGACCACTTTTGCAACATATCTACGCTGCTACTTGACAAGCTGAACCTGCATTCGAAGTAATGATGACCACGATTTGCCTCACGATCTGAAACTACCTGTACTCATGACAATTCCTGAGTTCACACCTAGCAAACACCCTCAAAATACGTGATCAGTCACTCCATAATCGAAATCATGCGAAAATCTGACTAAAAAATCGGAGAAAATGGGGTCGCAATATTCTTGTAGCGCGCTCTTTGTTAATTTCGGGCTCCAGCGCTACAAGAATAAGTTTAACACTATTTTGGTGCTTTTTTACAGCTTTTTGTCAATTTGCATGAAGTTTAAAAGCTGTTTGAGTAATGATTATGCATAACTATGCTCAAAATATGATTTAGGAATCCATTATTTGATATGATAACTTTTAAAACTCTTTACCAAAACAAAAATCTAAAGGTAAGAACTTAAAAAATTCAAAAGAAAGCTTTAAAACTTAACATAAAAACTAAAAGTTTCCCTAAAGAGGAAAAAATCAAATAAAAGCAAATGAATAACTTGAAATAAAATGCAAATCAAACAAAATTTGAAGAAAGAAATCACTGACTTAACATCTGGCTACAGCTGCGGGATGAAATCTTCCCTGCGAGTCTTCAAGAACCTGTAGACCAGTGCCTTCTGTCTACTATCTTATCTACCTGTCTACAAAACTTCCATTGGGCTATGGAGTCTTATTGTGCTTCACTCACTGATATATACAATGAAAATCAAATCTCTTTCTCTGAGGAACCTTCCATCTACTGAATCAAATCGAAATCCCATTTCCATTGTAACCAAGAAAAAATTTGATCAACCCACCAAAACTTGTTTCCAACTCTAAATATATATATAATCAGAAATATTGGAAAACATGAAGAGTAGAGATTTAACAACTTATACCCACTTTCATCAAATAGTGTCTCTGAAATAGCAGATTTATAACCTGGTATCGACTCTAAATAATCTGCTATTGGATCATAAAAACTTCCATAAGTTACCTCCTCCTGCTCTATGAAAAACACAAGCTGTCCATAAGAAGATTTTGTTACATGAATATCAATCAGGCATTTGCGATAAAAGACATCAAGATCAGCCTGAATTTGCTCTGTAAATTTTTGAATAGTGTCACCAATAATGTCAACACTTTGAACCTCCTTTTCCACACTGTCTTCAAATAAATGACTATCAGGCATTGGCTTTTGTTGTTCAAGAATAATAAACTGAATGCATTCTTGAATCTGCTGATCAGATTTTGACATATCACACACCCGACAAATTTCTGGGTCTTTCTTTTCAATTTCATCATCATATCTATTAAAAATTAGATCATCTTCATAATGATTTTGAACAGCAGATTTATCATAACCATGAATATAAAAATCTTCTGAAAAATTGTGAATAGCCTGGCCTTCATCGATTTTAGTATCAACACCAAAAGGAATAGGATCTAATTCATCACAGAATTCTTGTCTTGGAACCCTAATCTCTTCATCATAACAAGGAGTATTCTGAGAAATTTCGAATGATGATGCTAAAGGTTCATCTTTTTCTTCAATACAAAGCTGATCTCTAACACAATAATGATTTTCAAAAGTTTGTTGAACTAGAGATTGATCTTCAAAAGGATTAACATTCAAACTGCTATTAAGGCTGTTGAAATCGTTATGAGAATGTTCCAAACTATCTCTACTGATCTCATCACTTGAATAATCCTCAAACTGACCTAAAACAACAACTTGACTATCATAATGATCATGGCATTCTTCCTTGACAGCAGTATCTGAAAATGTTACCTTTTCATCTCCAACAAATTCTAAAATTTCAACTTCTTCCTGACATGTTTTGAACCTTTGATTGCACTCATCATCATGATTTTTTAAATCAGAAATTGTGTTATAAACATCAACCTGCTCACAACAATATTTTAAAAAGAGTTCAGCTGAGTACAGATACTTACAATGTTTCCGAAAGCATGTGTGGAATTCTTTCAGTGAAGAGATGCTAGTAGCGGGAAGAGAAAAATACCAATCTCGTGCATCTTGCTCAAGTGAATACATGAACATCTTCATGAGCACATCTTCATGCTGGATATTTAACTAAACCATACATTGATGAAATTTGATGAGGTGATCTGAAATATTGTCCTCTTTGCTTTCTCTAAACCGTGGAAGACAATCTCCCAAAACATCCATAATAGGTACTGGATTTGGAAAACCTGGAATATAAGAAAAATTGAAGGGTGCAAACCTTCGAGCCAGAATAGCTTCCATGGACATCGGTCTCTGCATATTGAAATAGTGGAGTCGCCAATAAATTTGTCAAGACAGATTTTTTTTCTTCTTCTCAGAAAGAAAGGAATAACAGTACTTGAAACTAATTAGGGCTGCATAAAGCTGGGGATAACTGAAACTTTTATAATTCTTCCAACTCCTCTAGTAGCCACTGTGTCAAACTTTGGTGAAAAATAACCTTATAAAGATGTGCTAGTTTAAGTCCACCTCTTAAAACCAGTAAAATAGATGAGTATCCCAGGGAAGATATGTCTTCAACTTCGTCCCCGGCAACGGCGCCAAATATGTTTGTGCCAGAAATTGTTTCTAAGGCCAGAGAAACAAGCCAACACAATCTCAAATAAAACTCACTAAAACAAATTAGTTTTAGGGTTTTTGATGTATTTTCTTGGTTATAAACTTTTGGAGAAAGACAGGGAATGCATTCATGAGAAAAGTAGTAACTAAATCATAAACAAAAGATGATAAAGATGCATAATATATCACACAAGATCCAACAGAAACACTATGCTGAGGTTCATTCATAAAAGACAAGCATCACCAGCAAATACACATAAACCAGTAATGAATATATCAATTAAGAAACTAAAAAAGTTCAATAATGAAGCCAACACAGAAAATTGAAGGGGAAAAATGTCATATATCTCATAATTTCATCATCAAATGCATATAAGAGTCTTGGTACTTAACTCCTGAACAAGTTTGAAGACAAAAGCAGTCTTAAGACCTCCTGTAGCTCCCCAAAAATCAGAACCCTTCTTCTGTCCTTTTGACCCTATTTTATAATTAAAAAGAAGTAGTTCCATATTCCCTTCATTAGGTCGAACTTGAAACTACCTAGCAGTTACATTAACTAACTAATTCAACTAATTGACTAAAAATAGCAAATCGGATTCCTGGCAAATATGGCGAATTTCTGGAAAATAGGTGTCAAATAAGCTTCCATATCTCTCAATTGGTGACACCTGTGTAAAACATGAGAGAGGTTTTTGTGAATGGGTCCGTGGTGAACAACAACCTCTTTTTGTTTTTAAAAATTCATCTCCAATCGATCAGAATCGGCCCCGCAAAATGAACACTAAAACAGGAAAATATTAAATATTTAAAAACCCTGAAACATAGGCTGCAAAGATTAAATTGGATCTTTGAAAACTTGACATCTGTTGTAAACCTGAGAGAGGTTTTTGTAGACAGGTATCTTATGAACAAAAACCTCTTTTGGCTTTCAAATATTCTTCTCCCTTAGCTCGTGGTCAGCATTTTACTTCAATGACTCAAAATAGGAAAAATAGAGCAGAATTCGGTTTCTATTGCCTCCTTTTTTCATTCAGAAGTGCTAAGACTTTGTTTTCTGCATCTGCTAGCTCACTCTGAAGGGACTGCAATCGTTGACAGTAATTCTGAAGATATATCATGAATAGTAGGGTTTTCCTAATCAATTGTTTCTGTAGGTGTAGCTTCTTCTTCCAATTGTTGATCATCAACATAAGGCACTTCAGTTTCTTTTACTTGCTGTTGTTGAAGGATACTAACATCATTGACAGCATTAACAAAAGAAACACCAACCAAATCTTTGCAGGTCCTAAGAGATCATTTTTTGATATTGTGGATGGTGCCAAGCATGGCTCTCTTGTAATTACAAGCAAATCACCCTTTTAACTTGAACATACTGTTGCACTGTGGGTAGTTCAGTTACTCTGCCAGTTCATCCTTAAGCTGCTGGTTGTCTCTTTGTAATTGGGCATAACTATTGTGTACACTTTCCAAGCTAATTTCTTCAATCTTCAAGAGCACTTCAACCTCATCATCTTCAGATTCTAAATAGTGTTTCAACAAATATATTCATTTTTTTATTACATTTTGAGCTTTAATACAAAGCTCTCATGGACCAGCATGTGGGGCCTCAAAGCCAAATTCAAAATTACACGAAAAAGAGCTCCAGCACAGTCAGAGAAAGACATGTTATATGCCAACCTCAAACCATTGACTGATATAATCACATGATGCTCCTCAACACCTGGAACTTCTAACACAGCTCTTCGGAATGTCTCCTCCACCTTTTTATTAAAGTAAGCAGCCTCTGGCTTCTCTGATTCATCATCAGCATTCTCAGAGTAACTCGATCAAGAAATATCCTTAGTTTATCTAGTGATTTGCATCAAGGCTGACATCAATATTTCCAAGAAAGCCTGGTTTATCAGGCAATAACATAAACCTTCCTTTTATGCCTCTGTTCTGTTTCATGTCCATATAGCTCGTTTGGGATGTACCACTCTTGCTCTCTTTAATAAAAAAGGAATTCTGATTATGGCAACCAGTCATTCTTTCAGCATCAAACAAAGCAGCTTCTTTTAAGAGGGATTTAATACCAGCATATTGCAAGTTATTTGGTGAGTTGGTATCAACTTTCCCAGCAGATGAAACAAACTGGTGATTATATCCTTTCTTTCCATCAAAGTCAGCATTCAAGGTGTGTGGAACATCTCTACTGCCTCTGACATGGGAAATTTGTTGCAAGATATTGATTATTACATCTCTCAAACCCATGTTCTTCGAATCGTTCTTTGTGGCTGCTAGAAATTTCAATATAGAATGCATACCTTCAAGTGTCAAATGATTTCTCTCTGACAAAATAGCTATCGACTTAGCTGGGGCATATGAAGACAGATCATCACATACTAGGGGTCCAACTAAATGCAACCGTGTAGCTTTTATGGCTTGTAACAATGATAAGCCCTTCTTTAATTTAAGGTAAGGAAAACAATCTTTGATTGTTAAACCCATAGATGGACAGAAAAGGTCCAATAGATGCTTGGATGCTAGATCAGTTGATTTGCAAATCGCTGGGTGGAGAACTGCCAGAATGTCATGGAATACATCACCAAGCCTTGTACTAAGTTTCTCCACGATTAGCAACCAAAAAATGACTTCCAGTGGACCCAGATCCACTGCCTCTAATGTGGCATTCAATACCATGAGCTTGTAAGTTATGCTGAACCTCCAAACCAATACGCTGCAAACGATACATAATAGCAATTTCTTGCAACGGGACACCTTGTTTCCTCAATGATGTAATAAAATCAACAATTGCAATAGTTTCACATTGATCATTCTTGCATTCACATACTGTCATAAGTGTACCTGTGAGTGATGTGGTTCGCACAGTCTTTGGTATTCTACTTTTATTTTTACTAATCAAGCTGTGAGCAGATGCCACTATTACACCTGTACTACAAAAGTTTTGTTCCAACTTAGTAGTGATTGCCCCCATGAAAACATTTTCAAAATTTTTTATGTTGTATAAATCAATTGCTCCTCGCTAGGAATATATTTGTTGATCATCATCACCAACAACCGTAATGTGTGCATGATCTTTGCAAATAATCCTTAGCAACTCAAACTGGTTGACATCTATGTCCTAAAATTCATTCACAAATATATATTGTGCCTTCAACCCTACGTTTTCCAATGCATTTGACCACTTTTGCAACATATCTACGCTGCTACCTAACAAGCTGAACCTGCATTCGGAGTAATGATGACCACGATTTGCCTCACGATCTGAAACTACCTCTACTCATGACAATTCCTGAGTTCACACCTAGCAAACACCCTCAAAACACGTGATCAGTCACTCCATAATCGAAATCATGCGAAAATCTGACTAAAAAATCGGAGAAAATGGGGTCGCGATATTCTTGTAGCGCGCTCTTTGTTAATTTCGGGCTCCAACGCTACAAGAATAAGTTTAACACTGTTTTGGTGCTTTTTTATAGCTTTTTGTCAATTTGCATGAAGTTTAAAAGTTGTTTGAGTAATGATTATGCATAACTATGCTCAAAATATGATTTAGGAATCCATTATTTGATATGATGACTTTTAAAACTCTTTACCAAAACAAAAATCTAAAGGTAAGAACTTAAAAAATTCAAAAGAAAGCTTTAAAACTTAAAATAAAAACTAAAAGTTTCCCTAAAGAGGCAAAAATCAAATAAAAGCAAATGAATAACTTGAAATAAAATGCAAATCAAACAAAATTTGAAGAAACAAATCACTGACTTAACAGAAACAAAATGAACGAAGGAACAAAACAACAATGAAACACGACCATGCAACAATCTCGCAACATAGCTTAACATTCAATGAATACCATAATCGAACATTGCAGTTCATAAACATCGCAAAATGACAAAAAAATAATAAGAATAAATAAGTAAACATAATCCTTTTAAAACCATGTGATAAATTTTATAATGCAATGAATTGCATGAAATAACATTAGCAATTTCCACTTATAACCACGAAGGATTGTTTGAATTCAACATAAGCCTCAATGAACGTTATAATCCAAGATAACACTTCATGAGTTGCAACAAATTACATTAAGTGACACAAGCATATTGGATCATAAACATTCAAGAACATCACAATCTAATGTAATCCCTCATGAACATCACATCATAATATAACCCTATAACCCTTTATTAACATGACAATGCGAAAAAAACACTAAGAAATGCATAAAAGATGTAATCAATCATAGTTATTGATGAATGTTACAATGAAATAACTAAACAGAAGCCTTGCAAAATCTTGTAATGAATTTTATAATCTGACAAAATTCATGAAAAAAGATAAGCATAGTACAAGATAACCACTCTAAAATTCCGCAATCCAGCATAAATGTTAATGAACACGATAATCCAAGACAACACTTTATCAATTTATAAATCCAAAAGAAATCAAATAATATAGTTGTCACATGCCCCAATTTGCAAAAACAATTTTATATTATTTGAGGAACATTGTGTTAAATTTTATGCTAAGTTGTAATTGATGACCCAGTGGGGTCAAGAATATTTAATGTAAATTCAGAATATATTATTTATAAATAAATAAATGAGGAGACAACAACTTAGGAGAGCTGCTAAAAGAGTGTTTACTAGTCAATTGGTGGAGGAGACTGGGTGGAGAGCAAACTGACATGTGGCAGCATCCTCAAACCACTTCCAACTATTGCGGGTGGCAACTTCCCTATATTTGTGGTCATGATTCCCCAAGAAAGTGGAATCAGAGCAGGTGGCTCATTTAATGAAAACTAACCTAGAAGACCTAGGCATCTCCATAAAATTTCCCATTGAAGAGAGCTGAGGCTGCTCATTCTAGAGAAGTGATCATTCCGAGTGAATGAATTTACTCAAGAGAAATTCAATGGAGGGGAGTCTGGAAAGTGTTTGAGGGGATAACTGTTGAGATTGATCTAGTTGCAGCTGTTAAGTTGAAGATCATACTGCTGAGAGCAAATTGTTATTATTGAGGTAATTGAACCAGTCAGGTGACAAAGGTTTTTACATTTGCATTCTCCACCCAGTTCTCAGCCAAGAAGACCAGGAACAGGCTTGGGGTTCCTGAGGAAGCGTTGTTTGAGTGCTCTTCAGGAGATTGGTAAGGAGTAATGGCCTCCTCAAGCTATTGTCGTCTTGTCCTCAACATGTTATATTTTATTTTTACTGTCTTAGTTAAATAAATCTTAGTTTATCTACTACATGCATGTTAAATGTTTAGGGTTTATGAATGAAAGGTAATTGTGAAATGTTAGATTCAGTAAATTTTTAGATTATTTATAGAAATGAAAATGGTTATGGAAATAATGAAATAGATAGAAATTAAATTTCTATGCTTTGTTTTTCCACACCTGAAAACCAAGTCGCACTCTAGCACAGTTAGATTGTTTTAAGTAAATGAAATAATTCTTTTATTACAATGAAAATAGTGGATATGATTCTTATATCTATAGGTAAGAAGAAATAGATTTTATTTCAGTGTTTAATGAATGCAATGAAAAAGAAGTGTTATGGTTTGCTTACACTTATTGTTTTACATAGACTAACTAAATGAAAATATAGGTATAAGGAATAGTAAATACACTATTACCGTAGTATTAGTATACTGATAGGAAATAAAAATATTATAGTAGATAATAACTGATATTTGAGAAAGCATATAAAAAGTTAACAACAAAATTGTTTTTAAATATTAACTTAATCTTAATTATTAACTTAATAAAACCAGATTAGGGATTTGTTTATAATCCTTTTAGATTTGCAAAATTACAGAGTGTCGAGATTATTCTAGTGTTAAGTAGGCTGCACTAAAAATCTAAAGTATTATTTTCTTAACTAAAACTGGGAGTAAAACTGTTAGAATATTTTCATTTCCAGTAGAATTAAAAGTACAACTGTAAATCATATTATAATCCATTATTTCATTTATTAAAAACAGAGTTAAGAATACTTCAAGCATAAGCAAATTTTTGTATACTGTAGGGTTTATAGTATTTCTTTAAACCCTTAAAATAAAACTGAGTTCTAGAGTTAACATCATTTTCTATACATAATTTTAAAATAATTGTAACTTACAGAGTAGTAACAATTAAAATGTATATGTAAATAATAAACAAAATAAACTAAGAATGTTTTATATATGTGCATTATAAAATCTCAAATCTAGACAGGCTATGACAAGCTTATAGCCTGTGAGAATCAAAGGGTCGAAACCCTTTTTAAAACCAAATACACAAAAATTCTTGTAATAA
>LPNX010030309.1:25234-59612 GCA_001517045.1 Pseudotsuga menziesii | reverse complement strand
TATATATATATATATAAATCCTTTAACAATAAACTAAATACATTACTGACAGTTTAAACAAAACATGATTCACAGTTAACATATAAAAGTAAAACTGAAGCAAATGAAACATAGCTCTTTTAAAAACTCAGAGCATAAGGAGTTTCTTATATTCTTAAACTCACCATATTACATTATCAACTGTAAGGCTAATTTGTTAAACCAAAACCAAATACATATCACGGCTCAAGAGCCTGTGCTACCCAGCGAGCACCATAAGGGTTTTACTTAAAATTTGAGTAATAACAAACTAAACATTTTTAACCATCGAAGAAATCGAAGCCATGCTTCCAACCACTGTAAAATTCATCCAACAACCCTTATCGTAACTAGGGAGGACCCACATCGAAACTAGGGCTTACCCATTGGAGGCCATGAAGTTCACCGAAGCTTGAGGTTGTATTTTTTTCCACTTAAATCTTGGAGCTATTGTAGGTACCTACAAGAAAACAGTTCCGAGCAATAATTTAAGAGTCCATTCATGAGTAAAAACCCTAGCTTAAATAATAGTATTGACAAAAGAAATTTCAATTTAAGAATTAAAATTATACCTGTGAGCAAGAAGAGAGTCGAGCCAAGAAGGAACAGTTACCAGCGTGAGTGAACTACACATAGAAGCAAGCAAGCCCTCATGACAACCCTGTAACGAAGGCAATAAGAAATGAATTCAAACTCCACGAGACCAGGTAAGGAATAAGCAGTGACATGGCATAATTCCTTACAGGCTTCAAGCCAAGCGAAGCCATGAAAACCACTCACACAGTAAAAAACATCACTCAAAAGAGAATTCGAGTATATAAACTAAGATACCCAAACCAATTTGCACAGCAAGGCAAATAACAGAGTTAACTAGCATAGTAGGAGCAGCCTCTCATGGCCGTGAAGAGTGCTCACAGTTCAGAGCAAACCCTTGATGAAAAAACATAGGGTTTCGTTGTGTTAATAGTCAACCATTGCATGGTGGAGACTCATCCACGTGCCATTCTAGAAATATAATTCAAGAGTGGGTCGGTTTATATAGTCAATCCTGCACTATCAAATGTAAAACTTATCATTGCCAATAATTAAAAACTATGCAATCAACTTTAGTATAAGGACTTATATCATTTGCGAATCGACTGGAATAAGTCCTTCTATCATTGCTAATAATGAATCTATGTCATCGACTATAGAAGAAAGGTGCATAAACTTTGCCATTAATACAATCACGAAGAATCGACCATAGTATAACGCTTACTAATATTGATTCTTATGTCAACTTTGCCAACGACCTTTTGGATGGTTCTTCTTATTTCTTACAAAGACAATCATATTACTGTTTGTGCTTTGCATTAGATCTAGTAAACTATAAGAATAAAACTGATAATGTGTTTTACCTTTAGTTTCGAGTTTATGGAAGTGGTTGTTAGGTAGTATTCCACCTTAGGATAATTCATATGATTTCATAAGGTGAATTATACTTTGGAGCTAGTAATCTTGTTTTTATAAAGAACCAAACTTATATTATATCATAACAATAATTAGACTACACCATGGTAATTACTAGGTGGTAAAACTACCTAAGGATACAAGTAAAAATTATTTTGATAACATTATAAAAACAATGTGGTATTGTATTATTACAATAACACATGTAGCATAGCGATAACTTAGAAATCGAAGTTTATAGCTTGATATCTAGCAGTGCAAGAAGATAAGCATAATTGCATACAATCAACAAGTTCATAATCTTCAAGACTAGTAAAGAAGAGTTGAAGTAGAGATATGTAATCTATTTGTAAACTTTACCTTTGAAAATCGTAAGAGTATATTCATGCATAAATGCAGTACATTTGAGTATTAAACATGACAATAGCAATAAGATCATGTTACAATAAAAGTAATTGTATGTCAAAGATCATGAGCCCTAAGCTCACTAGAAGAATCTAGTTTTAACTAAGTATTATAATCTTTTCGACAGAAAGAAACCTTGGCAGAACTCATTCTAGTAAATGGCACTGAGTATATTAAGGTTAACAGTCTTTATGGCTAAACTATGAATACTATCTTAGAACCAAAACAATGAAGGAAATTACTTTACCTCATAAAAGCCTTGCTTTTAAATAATCAATTTATTTACTAGCATCTTAACATGCTAAAGAAATACTTCTCGCTATCATACAAAATAAACTCCTACTTGATCGTTCGCTTACCTACTGAACCTGTAAGAACCAGCAGCCCATTTGAGTTAGCAGAATGCTAAGTAAGCCCTGAATTTCAAAGATAGTTTCTCACCTACTTGCCAAAAGTAAATTATTAGTACAGCTAGAAACAATCTAAATGCAAGTCATTTTTATATAACTTATAAAAAATAAAGTTGTATTAGTTATTTGTATTTTGAAACTATTCATTACAAATTATCAAACTGTTTCATTTTCCGCTATCCGCTAGCAGTTACTAAACTGCGTATTGAGACATTTTATGTTCCTTTAAAATTTTTAAATTTTTATGAAATTTTGGGGTTATGACAATAGAAAAAATAACTAAATCCAACTATTGCAAAATATTATAATCAATCTCATTATCGAACAAATAAAATTAATGAAGGAAATGATAATGCAACATAAAAGGGAAGAAAAGTTGCAATGCAATATGAGCATTCATAAATGACATAATGCAACATAACCCTTGACGAATATCAAAATCCAACAAAATCATTCCAAAAGAATCTCACAATCCAAGAAAACCAATTAAAAAAGATAACCATAATCGAACTCAAGGATGCAAGAACCTATCAATCAAATGTGACCATTCATGAATGTCATAATGCAACATAACACTTGATGGATGTCAGAATACAATGAAAGCATTCCAAAAATAACTAAACCAAGCAATTACAAAATAATACATTAAATCTTGTACTGCCATAAAACACATCGACCGACATAACCAAAACACAACACACCCATCGACATATTGCACAGTCCAATATTACCCTAAGCCTAAACGAACATCATAACTCAACATAACCCTTCACATATATCACAATGAGACAAAAGTGGTCCAAATATAACTAGATCCAGCCCTTGCAAAACACTTCAATGAATCTCATAATCAAACAAATTTTAGGAAGGAGCATAAGCATAGTGAAGCACGACAATGGAGTAGTCTCATAATCCATCTCAACACTCAATGAATACCATTAGCGAACATACTATTCATAAACGTCACAAAACGATAAAAAGCATTTTGAAAAAACAACTAAACCCAACCATTGGAAAACGTTATAACCACTCTCATAATGCAACAATATACATTAAATAAAATAACCATGTAATACAACATAACCACAAAGTAGTGTTATAGTTCAAAATAACCCTCAATGAACACTGTAGTGCAAGAAAACCCTTCATCAATTTCACAACACAAAAAAAACTTCAAGGAATCATGAAAACCAATCATTGCAAAACATTTTAACAAATATCATAATGCAACAAAATCTGTTAAGGAACATAACCATATTGCAACATCACCATCAAGGAATTTCACATTTCACGTTAAAACTCAATCAATGATGTAATCGAATGTAGCACTAGATAAATGTTGTTATTCGAAAAAACCTTCAAGGAAGGTATCAAATAGAACAAAACACTTAACAAACATTCCAAATATAAATGTGGGAATTTATGTCACAACAATGTGATTCTCGCAATCAAACATAATGCTTAACAACTTTTCAACTGTTACAATCTAATTAAATCTTCGACAAACAATCAAGAGATGAATCTCAATGGAATAATAAATTATTTAAATAAGATATTCATTACATTACATTCAATCTCGTAATGTGACAAAACACATTAAGGAACATAACCATCGACGAATAGTGAAATCCAACATAATCCTTAATGAACGTCACAACCCAATATAACCCTTGATGTATGTCACAATGGAACAAAAACTTCTTGATCTAACTGGACCCAACCCTTCTACAATGTTATAATCAATCTTCCTGATATAACTGAACATGATGATAGAGGAATGTTGCAGTCCAACTTAGCGCTTGATCAATGTCGTAATCCAATATAACAATTGATAACTGTAACTATGTGACAAAATCATTACATAACGAAACACATTAGAAACATTCCAAACAACAAACTAAAAACTTATGCAACAAAAATTAAGCACCACTCCAATGCAACATAGCATATAGTATTTGTTACACTACTACAATTTAATAAAATAGTTCAATAACATTACACATATATATATCTTAATAGTATTATAAATTAATTAAATATCAGATTTATTTAATTTTTTAAATACTATTTAAAATAGAATAACAATTATTTTTTTTAAATAAAAGTTATTTTTAAATTTTCTTTTTTTTTAAATAACTGTTTGAAATAAAATAACATAAAAACAATAACAATATATATCATTTAATATATCTGTTATAATATTTGTTAGTTATTAATATATCTTTGTAAAAAGGACTCTTTACAATTTCCTTTTATGAAGATAAAAAAAATTAAACAATAATATTTTCAATAAATAAACTAATTTAATTAATATGTATATAAGAAAATCATTTATACAATAACAAACAAATTATATAATAATCTTATTACATTTAATTCAACAAATTTAATGGTATTTTTTAACATAAAAAAATAAAATTACATTACTTTTTTATAATTAACTATTATATTATATATTTTAAAAATTAAAGAATATTTTATTTATTTAAGAATTATATTATGATAGATAATTGTTAGATAATGAAAAATTAATTAGATAATATTTTATTGAATTAAATTAATAATATTTTTTTAATCAATAATATACATTAACATAACAAATATGTACCTAAATTTAAACTTAGACACAATAATAAAATTAAGTTCTTCTTAGTCATGAAATTAATAATTTTATGTGACTTGATGTGTATAATGTCTAATAATTTTATGTGACTTGATGTGTATAATGTCTAAGGAAGAAAAACAAGTTGTGACAACGGTTGCTTGAGTAGGATAAAAGACAACTAAAATGTCTTGTTTTTTGGACGAAATTTTTATAGAAATTAGCTAAAATTGTTTCTCAAAATTGTTGTTTCTGCAATTTCAGCAATGACATTGACTAAACTTATTTACCCAATAAAATCCTCGCTTCTCCCAAAGAATGTGCAGGAGAGCCTTCCTATGAAAGCATCCAACAGCCTTCGTGCACTTACCTTGGAAGAAGCTAAAACTCTGATAGAGTTTAGCCCAATTTTTTTACCTTGAAAGAAGCTAGAACTCTGATAGATAAATAAGTTTAGCCCAATAAAATTTGGGAACCTAAACTAAATAACCAATTCTAAAACTACCCAAAAACCTAAATTGCAATTTGAACAATCTAAACTGCTATTAACACAAATTTGTGTCCCTAAATTGCAATTTGAACAATCTAAACTGCAATTAACACAAATTGGTGTCCCGGATTCCGTTTGGTTAGCGCTTATACTGCTCCATGGTTGCGTGCCAAACAAAACGGATTTAGATTTTTGTTTGGGTGTCCACTGTCAAGTACTCGTTTGATTATTCAGTCGCACAACGCCAAGTTTCCGCTACGCGCCATTTGTTGACAAAAGAAAATTGATGCACCGACACTCAATTATTCTCCCTCTGACAGGCGGGCCGCTGACCCATCGCTTCATCTCGTCGATGTTACAACCGCAATTTCATGGTTGTCTTTTATATATCCTACCCGCAATTCCATCGACAATATGATTCTATTTTACTTATCCTTTTGGGAAGGGGAATATTCTGCAAAATTTACTCCGACTAAATTTAATTAAACAACGAAAACCCTGAGCATATTTACCATCCCAGATTCCCAATGATAATGAATCTATGCAGCATGCGGCATGCCAATCTTGATTTAAAAGTCATTAATAAGCAATCAGCGAATGGAATGGTAGAGCCCAGCGTCAAATTCGAATCCCACATCAGTGCTCAGCCCTAACTTAAAGTGGACAGATGGCAAGAAGACGAGCGGCGTCTTTCAAACTGCTATATGACATGCTTCACAAGCGATGTCGTGTCTACCTTTGGCGTCTACCACATATACAAAGCATAACAGCGCTTCTGCGAATCTTAGCAGTTAAATCTCAGAGATAACCGGAAGTTGGCTTTTTCTGCGCATTTTTCATTTCAGAAACCGATGAGGTGTCTGCTGCTCTTGACACGTATGTAAAAGACAGCCCTGTCGTGCTCAAGTTAGACAGGTGGCATGGAATATCAACTATTTTTCGCTCGCACGGGGAACAGCTACGTATGACCTCTCAAACTGGAACTTGACAGCATTTGCTGAAAAGATCCAGAGACGCCCTAACCACCTTACAGATCTAGTAAGCTTTGATTGAATGTAAGTCTTTCAACGATCTGGTTCATGTGTTTTTCGATCTTTCTTGATATTCAATACGAGTAGATTGGGGCCGGAGGCATTCATTCATGGAAAAAAATCGCTGGCCCTCGTCTATGGATCACGAACGAATTACGAAAATCAAATGTAGCTCCAGAAACAATACTAAGAAACACAAGCGAAGAAGAGACTGCTGCATGTGTGGCGACATAGGATTTCAAGAACGCTTGTTCAGATGCCACAGATGCCACCACCGTGTTCAGCACATGTGAGACTCTGTCCTTTCCTCTAATGTTTTGTGTATAAAATTAGTTGTTTCAATTCTTATATGTGCATTATGGAGCCTATCCTGCAGATATTGCAGCAAGATGTATTCTGCTCAATTGGAATCTGACTGCTGCATAAATGTCTGTGACTGGTGCCTGGACGTACAAGCAAAAGAGAAAATTCAGAGCCACAAAAGAAGAATTGAATTGCAGGAAATGGAAACTAAGAAGGCCAAGAAGGTAGCTTCCCGCAGTGAAAATGTATCCAGGTCGGAATCCACGGCCGAGCTTAACCAGCATGTACGTTCATGCTGGTTCCTCCAGGTGGCGTGGGTCCCTTGCAAGTCAACCCAATCCATAAACCGGAGTTCCTCTCGGAATTTTTTGAAACTTTCCGGCAGCCATTTAATGTGACCTCAGACCTGTACCACTAGCCGCTTGCCCGTCCCTTCCGCCGTCACCCCCGAGCACCTGCAAATGAAGCTCTTCTCGCACCTCGCAGCCCTCTCGATATAAAGATTTGGGGGCACTACAGGTCGCAGTGCATTTTACTCGACTGGTGCGCGCGCTCGAAATACATGGCAGGGTTCTTCGAGGATCTGGCTTTGAAGTATCCGGGTATCTACGAATCCAATTGTTTTTTTTCGTCTTAGACCACCATACGTCCAGACCGAGCAATAGCAACAGACCTGCCGACCCGAACGACATAGTCAACAAACCCGCTGTATGAGCGAGCCCAGGGAGGTAAGCCAGAGGAATTTGGGGTTCGGGAACGTCGGCCATGACTTTCGCCAATACAGAACCCAAAGTCGTCACTGGTTTTAAAATACAGAACCCAAATTCGTCACTGGTTTTCTCGCCCAAAGTCCAAAACCTGACGTGGGCGCTGGCAACATATTGGTAAGAAATATGAGTTGAACTTGATATTCTCGGAGCGGTTTATAAATTGTGGTCGCAGATTGGCAAGAAAGATCTCACTTGGTCGAAGATTGGTGAGAAAGATCCTACTCACTCGTTGTAAATTACCACGAAATTAGGGCTTATGCTCATCTCCTTTCACAATCGTACAAAAATTGTTCCACCACTGTTCACAAAATATCTTGAATATAGATTTCTATTTTTCATCTCTGTGATTACTTCAACAGAAATGAATTGCAAAGATCCAGGCCCATTGATAATTAATTTAAATTTCTGATTAATATAATTTACTAGACGCTTTATTAATATAGAATCAGCCAGAGGTGAATTTACCATCTTTATCTTTTTTGGCATGATTCAAATGCTTGAGTTTCTTTTATTGCTTTCTTCTAATCAATGGGCAAGGGAAGAACAAAAAATCAACAGAGTCAAGCAAAGAGTAAAGTTATCAACCCCACAGAAGGAGCAAAATCAACAAAGTCAAGCAAAGAGTAAAGTTAACCATTGACTTTGCTCTTTACCCATTCGATTAAAAGAATCTACAATCTAGATAAAAATGCCTCATTCAAAGAATGAAATTCAATTTAAAGTCAAAACAAAATTTCATATAACACATTATGTCTAACACACCCATCCAATAATTAATTCTATTTTTCTGTATGCCATATTTTGTGGGTCTCGCTATATTTCAGTTAAATGAAAGAATTTTCAAGGAAAAGAATATGATAATCACGATATGATTTTTTTGAAGTTGATAGAGAATTGAGATTAATATTGCCATATTCTATAGTTTCAGATTTAAAAGTACTTTCGAATTATAAATGTTTTGGTAGTGCATGATATTTTGGTTTATTTTTTATATATAATTAATGATCCATGTTAATATTAAATTAAAAATAATTTTGAATTAAAAAATTTATTGTAAAGTTCTTAGATTATCTTTGGATATTTTTCGCTGGTTTCGGACAGGAATGAGGTGAATTTTTTATGGGAGTGGAAGGTCTTATGGAAGTTTAAGTCTACTCTTAAGACAAAAATATTTTGCTGGTTTTTATTATCTAATAAGGATTTAACTTTGGATGTCCTCTGTAGAAAGGGCAGGGAACCTAGTAGATGTTATTTGTGTAAGATGGATGCTCAGTCTAACTTTCATTTGGATGTGGGTTGCTAATTTTCCAGAAGTGTTTGGTTTGAACTTGAGTCCAAGTTACACCTTAAGAACTTATCGAGTGGAAATTCTGTAATATCTTGTCTTAAGCACTGTTGTCTTAATGAGGAGGTGAAGCACATTAGATCCTTACCTGTTATTGTTTTATTGTTTTTATGGAAGGCAAGAAATCAGAGTTGCTTTGAATATTTTATTCTTATGCCTTCTCATGTGTCTTCTCTCTCTTTGGGTTTGTTGAGTTCTTATCCTCAAGATAAAATTGTGGTAAGAATCAGATATGTTGTTGAGGCAGTTATTGATAAATCTTTTTTTGGGGGTATTTTGATGGATCAACAACAGGTGATCCTAAACTCTGTGGAGATGGTGGTATGCTTTACATTGTGATGATCATTTTTTTACCTTTAAAGCAGGTTTGGGTTTTGGTTCTAATAACTTTGTTGAGCTTCTTGGTTTAAAGTTACTACTCACTTTGGCTCTCGATAAACATCTTTCTAAGTTGCAATTTTTTTTGACTCCGGTTATTAACTGGGCCACTAGTAAGTATAGAATTCAGAATATTCAGCTTTCCCAGATTCTTCATGAGGTTATCAAATTTTCTGATATGTTTGAGTTTGTGGATTTCAAGCATTTTTACCGTGAGAGAAATTATCTTCCAGATGTATTAGCAAAAGCTGGATCTAATGTTGTGGTTGGGTATGCGCAGATTACTGAACATCGGGCAGGTGAAAGTTTTGAGGTTGTTCTACTCTTTTAGCTTCTTGGGAGATGACCTTGACTTTGTCTGTTTTTATTTACTCTTAAAACATTTATTATGGTTGTTGGACAACTTTTGATTTTGGGTATTTTATATGGGCATGTGGTGGCTATTTATGAGAATTTTTGCTTGAACATCCGGTAGCTAAAAGTTTTGAGAGTGTTCTATTGTTTAAGCTCCTTGGAGATGATTATTTTCTCTTAAAACTTTGATTATGGCTGATTGGACAGCTTTTGATTTTGGCTGTTTTTCCAGATGGTGGTCTATATATGGGCATGTGGTGGTTGTTTATGAGAAGTTTTGCTTTGTGCATAAGATATCTTTGCGATGTAATTACTATGATATGGTATGGTATGTTATGTCTGATCTTTTGTATACTTTTTTATCATGTTTGCTTGCTTGTTTTTCTAAATGAGAATTAAAAACTTATACTTTTCACTATAAAATATATGCAAGTCAAATACATAATCACATAAGATAAACTGATATAGTCTCATCTTTTATTAATAGTCCCCATATAAATAGTTCATATATCAATAATAGTCCATTTCATAAACGATAACAAAAATATAATAGCCTAATAAAAATGAAAAAGTGTACTAAGTTTTAATAAGTAAAGAATGCTTATCAATGTGTAAATATGTAGTGTACTAAAGTATTATTTACACATAAATATAATTTTTTTAATTTATTTGGAATAATATAAGAGTTGTTTATCAATTTTTTTATTGAAATTAAAATAAGTAGAATTTTTTTATCTATGTCTAATTATAATTAATTTTTATAATTTTGTATCATAAAAGAATATAAATATCTGATATTTTTGAGAATCAAAATATAACTAAAAATATATTATCTACTCAAATAATCAATACTTAATCCAACTATACATAATCAAAATCAATTCCAAAAGCACAAGTGTTACAAAACTAAATTTAAACCTAAATTCAAAGATAAAAATTTCTAAACCACAATTTACCCCTACTCAAACACCCTCACTAAATAATTTAAAAACACATTATATAAATGATTTAAATATACATTAAAATACCTAGTAGCTACTTTGCATGTGGTCAAAACTTTTCTACACAGACTACACATTAGTGGCTTCATGGAAGCCATACATATAAATCAGACTACACATTAAGCCATAATGTGTGGTCAAAACTTTTCTACGCAGACTACACATTAGTGGCTTGAATTTATCTCATTATTATCAATTCCTTATATAATACAAAATATCCTATATATAGAAAGGCCACTTTGCATTTAGTCAAAACATTTCTACGGATACAAAATTACACGGAAACGATATATATTTTATTATTATTAGTCCTTGCCCATTGAATAGAAGAAAGCAATAAAATAAACTCAAACATTTGAATCAGGCCAAAAAAGATAAAGATGGTAAATTCACCTCTAGCTGATTCTATATTAATAAAGCGTCTAGTAAATTATATTAATTAGAAATTTAAATTAATTATCAATGGGCCTGGATCTTTGCAATTCATTTCTGTTGAAGTAATTACAGAGATGAAAAATAGAAATCTATATTCAAGATATTTTGTGAACAGTGGTGGAACAATTTTTGTACGATTGTGAAAGGAGATGAGCATAAGCCCTAATTTCGTGGTAATTTACAACGAGTGAGTGGGATCTTAATTTCGTGGTAATTTACAACGAGTGAGTGGGATCTTTCTCACCAATCTGCGACCAAGTGAGATCTCTCTTGCCAATCTGCGACCACAATTTATAAACCGATCCGAGAATATCAAGTTCAACTCATATTTCTTACCAATATGTTGCCAGCGCCCACGTCAGGTTTTGGACTTTGGGCGAGAAAACCAGTGACGAATTTGGGTTCTGTATTTAAAACCAGGGATGATTTTGGGTTCTGTATTGGCGAAAGTCATGGCCGACGTTCCCGAACCCCAAATTCCTCTGGCTTACCTCCCTGGGCTCGCTCATACAGCTGGTTTGTTGACTATGTCGTTCGGGTCGGCAGGTCTGTTGCTATTGCTCGGTCTGGACGTATGGTGTTCTAAGACCAAAAAAAACAATTGGATTCGTAGATACCCGGATACTTCAAAGCCAGATCCACAGTCACAATTGGATTCGTAGATACCCGGATACTTCAAAGCCAGATCCTCGAAGAACCCTGCCATGTATTTCGAGCGCGCGCACCAGTCTGGAGTAAAATGCACTGCGACCTGCAGTGCCCCCAAATCTTTATATCGAGATGGCTGCGAGGTGCGAGAAGAGCTTCATTTGCAGGTGCTCGGGGGGGACGGCGGAGGGGACGGGCAAGCGGCCAGTGGTACAGGTCTGAGGTCACATTAAATGGCTGCCGGAAAGTTTCAAAAAATTCCGAGACGAACTCCGGTTTATGGATTGGGTTGACGTGCAAGGGACCCACGCCACCTGGAGGAACCAGCATGAACGTACATGCTGGTTAAGCTCGGCCGGAATCCACAAGTGCCATGAAGCAACCAGCTGCATCCGTAACCATAATTGATAAACCCCAGAAGGATAATACCAAGCCGGATACACTTAAACTCAGCGTCAAATTAGGAGGGAGCAAGCAGAACGATCAGTCGAGTCTCTCAGAAGACTGCAAGAAGTCTAGTGAAAGCTCCAGAAAGTTGCCTAGTACTTCTACACAGAGAAACACCACAAAAGGTGGATGGGTTCGTAGGTATAAGCTTTTCTCGGACGTGCTATGCTCTTAAGCAGGCTTTCTATTGTATTCCAAAACAGATTTTCATGCGCCTCACATGTTTTTCTGGAGCTCCGCAATCTATTTTACGAATGAAAACAGATGATAAGGTAGCTAGATTTTCCAATGCATACATCACAGAGCTCATCATTTAGTCCATTAAACTGATCTCTAAATCTATTGTGAACGACATATGTAAATAATTCTGTTTTAGTAATGAAATTACTTTGTCCAATTTAAATATATGGAAACATATTTTTCGGGTTTCATTGCTTTAAGTTACACGGTGGTTAGAATTCTCATTTAGCTATTAGAGAAAATCAGACATTATGAATATTTATTTTCATAGTACAAATGAAGCAATCCATAATCTTTTTTACAATCAGAGTGATATAATGTAAAGTAGAACGCCCATGGTTGAATCGTATCTGTGGACACTTCAAGTCTATATACTGCAAATCGGAATTAATACATCCCCTTCAAGTTTTGTACTGCCATTCATTTCAATTAATAGAATACTGAGCGTTTCGGGATTACTTGCATTTCAATTATATAATATTGACCTTTTTCCGGAGAAACAGAATACAGATCGGAGAGTATATCCGGAATATATTTCCATTATTGAAACAAGCACTTTTGGTTGCATTCCAATTGCTATTCCATCTTCTATCAAATTAGAGCAATGCAATTTCCAAAACAATTTTCTACTTCCTTCAATATCCGTCACATCCAATGTAATCTTCGTGCTGGCTTATAAGTCTATAATTTGCTATATTAATTAACCAATAGCAGAGAGAAACTTATTTACCAGACAGGCTCCTGAGTCCTTTGGCAATCTGTCAAATTAGAACCTTTGGATGAGAAATCCCACAATGCTCAATTGACAAGTCCCCTTTCTGTCAATTTCTCCACAAAGTTTGAAGTTTGTTGATGAGAAATCCCACAATGCTCAACTGACAGGTTTCCCTCTTTGCCAATTTCCGCAGAGAGAAGAGAGAAGTGTATTGGGTAAATAAGTTGAAGTCTGTCGAGTAAATATGTTTCTCCCAATAGCAGTGGCACCATCGCAGAAGACCTGAACATGAAGCGAACCGGACAATTTAAAATTTTAGATAAAACAAACCAATAGTACGATCGCTCACGAGCCAAGAGCGATGTGACCGCAGAATTATCCTTGAGCGCGCTGGTTCAAAGCATGCTTTAACATGTGTCGCCTGTGCTCGAGGTTGAGATTGAGGAATGGATCGCTCTCCCCCTATATTGTTCTACATTGTTTGGGTTCCAGGAGACTTGAATAGGGGATGCCTGTAATTTACACATATGAAATTGGTTGGACTTAGTTTATAATAATAATAATAATGATAACAATTTATTTTTAAGTTCATCATCAAGTAAGACATTAAATTGGTGTACGAGACACCCTTTGTTTGTGAGACAATGTATCCTCCTCTGCCTAGCTATTTAACTGCTAGTCTACAGAGATGTACATACACTGCTCCCTCTGGATTTGAACCTGTGACCTCCTAAGAAGAAAAACATGCTCATAGATATTTTGACTATTATATTTGAGTATGTACATTTTGTTTTAATTAGCATAGATTCATCTTAAAAAAGGATCTACCAAGGATGAAAGGGATCAAATCTCTTTAACTCTAAACTTTTTTAGAATGCAAATATGAAGAGACACTTGTTAGCTTTAGAATGAGCACCAAAAAAGTTACACGTCTCCCCTCCTACTCAACTCTAAAATGAGCCAAATCTCTTTTCATAAAAATTTTAACGTAATTTATGAATAAAATTTATATAATATATATAAAATGTAGTTTTGAATAAATTATAATATGTACATAATTCATTATTAAAAACCGGTAAGATGGTTGGTGTAGTTTTGAATAAATTATAATATGGAGACTATGGGCATTTACCTCATTTATTATTAAAAATTAGTAAACATGGTTGAGATTAACTTAAATTGTACTCATACTCTATGTGAGTTTATCAATGGTATGAATGGGTAATATGTTATATGATATTTTGATTATACGATTTATTGTATATTTTATAAGTTTTATTATACAATTTATTGTTGCACGGGATAAGTATGAAATCATTATATAAGAGTTCTAAGTCAAATTGGTAAATTAATGTATTAGAGATTTTCAAGAGCAAGTTAGTTTATAACATTTCTATTTCTAGATTTTTTTTGCCAATGACACAAGGCTCTTTTATCTAAATACTATTCCTTCTATTTTAGTTAACATTTTTTTTTCTTAATTTTTTATAATAAATTTTTATTTTTGAAATTTACTTTTTTATCTTTTACTTTTCTATTTTAATTAACACTTTTTTTTCCTTAATTTTTTATAATAAATTTTTATTTTTGAAATTTACTTTTTTTTTAATCTCTTACTCTAATTTATTTTTTGATTTAAGTTATCATTTTCTCCATATTCTATATTACAACTCTAAATTTTTCATTATATATAAATTTCCCATTTTTAATTATTTTAATTACAAGAAAAAGCTTATCAAAACCTAGTTGATTCCCTATTTATCTTCAATAATGCTATCAAAACCTAGTTGACTCCTTATTTATCTTCAATAATGCTCTCTTATGATAACCTAATGTTTATTTCTCATATTTAGTGTGTCTCACTCTTTTCTTTTATTCTTTTACTTTGTTTTTTTTTTCTCTTTCTGTCATTCTCAACCTCTCTTCTCACCCTAAACTTGTTGGAGATAATTCCTCTCTCTTCACCATGGATCCTTCTCTCCCTTCACCATTAAAGTTACATGTATATGGCTTGAAACATTCCTTGTGTCACCATTCAAACAAAACAAATACTAGTGTTTTGTTGACTTCATTTTAGCGGATTATTAAAATAATTAATATTATTTACAAATGTTGTATCTCTGTATGGCAAGAGGGCCCTCCCACGAAGTTGATGGACCTTTTAAATGCAATACTAGTTCCATGAAACGTGTGATAGTTTAGTAATTCTAAAACATGGGATCATTTCTTTGAACCTTTCATGTCATTAAACACAGAGGATAGGTAACAATAATGCTCACACGTTATATATTTCTATAACTCTAGAGCGTTATATAAATACATAATGCTTGAGCATTTTGTTCAACATAAAAAAGGGTTATGACTTTCATTCTGCATTCGTCGTCCATAGTCAGTCGTCGACAAAGAGAAGAACACTCGCGCATTGTAGCTGCTAGGTTCAAAGAGGAGACTAGATTGGAGAGGTATGCATCTATGCCCTCCATTTTTTCCTCTTTCCCTTATTGTAAACATGTAATTTTTTACAAAATTTAATTGTAAGTTTTGCACACATAGCATGCAACATTCAAATTTGAACCCTTACCAAACCTTCCAAAGGGTTCTAGCCCATTCCTAGAAGTGTAAAGTTAAAATTGCCCTTAAAAAAAATTAAAATTTGAATTTTACACTTCCAATTAACAAGGACATAATTTATATCAACATTTCAAAAGAAGGACAACATTAGAAATTACCCATCCATATAAATTTGTCAAGATGTTGAAATTCATATGTTATAATGTTTGACTTGTCATTCAAAATATTGGAAATATCCTCAATTATAATCACTCACTCACTCTGTAATAACTCAAAAATTCGTAAAAAATTGCTAATGTACCCCTAACTGTTAGCATATAATAAAATAAAACAGTTTGTAAGAGAAACACAGATTACTCCTTTATAAGAATTTGTATTATCTAGAAGATTATCTTTAAAAACTGTGTTAGTATTGTTTTCCACTTAGCAGTTGTAATTTTCAAGAAAGTAGAAAAGAAACTTGTATTTTACTGATGCTAGGTATACTGTTGGTTTCTTTCGTCAAGTAGGGGAAATTTTCTTAGGAATGATCAGGGCTTACTTAGCTTAAAGCTAACATAGTGACTGACGGTTCTTTACAGGTTTTAACAGGTAAGCGTATGTTCCAGTAAAGATAATATATATATATATATATTCAGATCAAGAAGATACTTCTCTAGCATAAATATGATGCTAGACTTAGAATGTTTAAATGCAGCTTCTCTCCATCAGAGGTAATGTTGATATTATTTTAGTAGTCACAACTCCATAAATATTTTACAACAAAAATGCATGGGTTAAAATGCATGATCAATTACTATCAAAATGACATCAAATCATATGGATGATTAAGATTAAATTCTAATGAATACTTGTATTCCTGCTACAATGATTGTAATCTAGATTTAAATAGAAGAAATAAAGTTCACATATTGATGCTTAGATCATTCAACAATGTTTGGTGTCTATCACATTTACCCTTGTTCTAAGGTTTTCTAAACAATGTTTTTCTCAATAAATAACCCAAACCAGTTTTACTTCTATCTATTTACTCATTATTAGGATGCTATAATTACACTGATATTTTTTATATGGGTCGAAGGACTACATTTACTAGTATTCCCAAAAACACACTGCATTAAAGAAGTGGGTTAATATTCTACTCCTAGTTGGAAGAATTCTTCTTTAAAACTTTTACAGTCTTTTACTTGAATCTTACCCTTCCATTCCTAGTGTACCTTCAACTATAAATACACCTTACACCAAGTTGCTTAGTAAATATTTTTGAACTAAGGCTGATGGTTTGAAGAAATAAAATAGTGAGAGATATTATAAAGTTTTGCTTCTAGTTAACAATATACTCTTTCAACTCTAACAAATCAAAAGGCCAAGTCTAAGAATCACTAGATCTCCTTCTTACTATGGTTTAATATTAACAATATGTCTTTTACACAATTTCCATCAAACATAGTTAGTAAAATAACTATCTTATCTTGATTTATCCTAGAAGATATTTCCTATCTTAATCCTATAGTTGATGAGCTAATCATTGAATAATTGATGGTGTATTACATTATTAGCAACCAAAGGAATTATGTTATTTTTTTTAAAGATTATTGATTATAAATTGCAATGGTTTTCATGCATATCTTAACTGCATAACCAACTATTGACTTGCACCCACGATGAGGAAATAATTCTTGAGAACACGTGAGGATGTTTTCTCCACAACTCGAGTTGACTTAAAAAGAAATACCCTAACCCTTCCTTTCGCATTTTAAGTAGTCCTTAGACTGGTGCGACCGAGCTGCAAGCTTGTGGCTGCCATAACCTTGTAATGACCTCCGTTCTGTAACTATTTTCCATAAAACGTCTGTGAGCTTATCTCAGTGAGGTAATAAGGTAGTTTTCGAAGCTTAAAGATTGTTGTAGCTTATTGTGGGTGTAGAAACTGTTTTTCTTCTTTGATATTTAAGAAAGTAAATAGTGGATAGAGTTTATAAAATAGTACTCTTCGTTCTTGTTGGAGTAATGCTCATTTTCCTTTGGGTTCGTGACTCGGCGTCTTCTTAGCTTTCGGCAAGGTGCCATTAAGTAGTCTCAGGTGGCTGGTTTCCACAACTTAATTCAAATTGAAATGCTAACAGGTAACGACCTAACACAGGTTTTCAATTTAAGTAAAATTTGAATGGTTTAATTTATAAAAAGGTTTGTGACCATTGGATGGTTACTCCGTGCAGGTTCTCTTCACCACTCTGGATGTTGGAAGCGAGCTTGTTCTTTCAAATTCCAATTATGTAGACCTTGCTAATCCCTGGGTGTGCTGAGGGTTTCTCTTGCATTGGTATTATGCTGGTTGAAAAGATGGGAATGCTTCGCTGCCAGTTATGGAATTGACCTAGGTTTTACTTGTTAGGTTTTTACTTATTGTTGTTTTGTTTTTATATGACTCTTAAACCCTAGAGGTTATTAAAAGTAAAGAGTTTTAAGGCTAAAGCAACCAAGACTTAAGGTTTTTGTGACTGAGCCTATACAGCCTAAGAAGATGTAAGAACTTCAAGTTTTTCACATTTGGCTTAAGCTGTGATGATACAAGTTCGACCATTGTCTGGTTACTTTAAATTTTAACTGGTCTTTGCTGGCAGTTTATTCAATGAGACCTGTTAAAATAATATAGTGTTATGGAAGTATTGGTTATTAATTCGGGTTACTGTTTTTGTTTTAAATTGTATAGTTTATTTTTGAGTAGGCTTAACCCTCGGCCTAATATTTATAAAAAACCATTAAACTTATTTTATTTTGTTTCTATTAAAATGTTGACAGTGTTATGTAATTTACAATTTCATTTAATATGAATAAATTACATTTAATATGAATGATTGATAGTGATTTACTGTTTGAATTTATACCAAGTTATTAGGTGAATAAAGTACTCTGTTTATTGTCTTTAGATAACCTACCGTTCTGTAATGAGATAGATTTTACAGGAATAATTTTAGTTATGTTTCTATTTTTACTTTTAATAATTGTTGTTTACAGCTGTTAAACTTTTATGTTAAGAGTAAGAATATACAAGACTATATATAGAAATAAAACCTATCTTTCGTAAACCCTAGGTAAATTCTTTGAGGTTTATAGTAAAACATCTGTTTTTGGTACAGAATATAAATATGAACTTGGAATAAATTATTTTAAATACCTATGGAGTACTATCTAGGTTCAAACCCTAAATAGTATTTTTACTATCCCTATATTTGTTTATCTAACTCTATTTATTATGTTTATAATAATATTAGTACTAGTAATTTAGTTGTGTGAGTAGTATGACTTCTAATGATGAATATAGTAATCTATTTTTTTTCTTCTTGTGATTAAATAATACAGATAATTTCAATAGATAGAGTAAGTATTGCTAGTTTTCTATAAATAATTCATTTGGACTTTTCATTCAGTGTTGATAAACAAATCATCACATCTACTTAATCAACCAGCTGTACTAGAGTACTGCCTACACAAGGCGTGGAAAAATACACTATGGTAATTTCTATTTATTCATTTTTCATTTAGCATTAATACTACTGTTTTAATTATAATCTATTAATCACTAATTTTATCAATAAAAATTCTCTTTCTTCATTAACCCTAACAAAACAATAACATGCATATCTTTGAAAAACTAGTAAACATTTTCTAAAAACAGTAAATAAAATATAAATAACTTGAACAAATAAAAACCTGTCAAATGATGAGGTTATAACAGCTTAAGGAGGTTGTTCCTCCCAACCAACTCTTGGAGAAAGCTTAGTCTGCACTTCCTCAGGACCCCCGAGCCTGTTTCCTGGTCCTCCTTGTAAAGTATTGGATGAAGGATGTATCCTTAAGACCTTCTGTCACCTCACTGGTCAAATTAAAACAATAATTCAAACCTACTTACAGCGGTAAGAACTTCAGCCTAAATAGTTGCACAAGTTCAGTCTTCAATAGTTAACCCCTCAAACTCACTTCTATAAGTCCCCTCCATCGAATTTCTGATGTGCACTTCATTCACACTAAAGATCACATTTCTAGAATGAGTAGCCTCAGCTGTCTTCAATGGGAAGTTTTATAACAATGCCTAGGTCTTCTGGGTCAGTTCTTTACTTAATGAGACACCTGCTCCAATTCCACTTTCTTGGGGAATCATGACCACAAATATAGGGAAGTTGCCACCTGTAATAGTTAGAAGTAGTTTGAGGATGCTGCCACTTGTCAATATACTCTCCACCCAGTCTCCCCCACCAAGTGATGAGTTAACACTCTTTTAACAACTTCCCTAAGCTATTGTCTCAACATTTATTTATTTGTTAATAAAATATTCTAAAATACATTAATTATCGTTGACCCTACTTGGTCATTAATTACAAAATTAGCATAAAATATAACATAATGTTCCTCAATAACATTAAATTGTTTTGCAAATTGGGGCATGTGACATACACACCCCCTTAATTTATAACATCATCCTTGATGTTAATTATTCCTCTTCCTAATAGTTCCCCTAAAATAGAATTGGATATGCATCCCACATATGAATTTCCAATTCTCAGGTGGCTTTTTTTGGACTAAGGTGCTTCCATTGCACCTTCACCTGACCAATGGTGCGATTATGAAGCAAGATCTCCCTCCTTTCGAGGATATAATCCGGTTCCACCAGAAAATCTCCTTCAGGTTCCACCTACACATCATTCCAATTAATAACATGAGTAGCATCATGCACATATTTTTTTAATACAGAAATATGAAAAACATTATGAACTCTTAAATTTGGTGGTAGAGCTAACTGATATGCTACATGTCCTATCCTGGACAGTATTTCAAAAGGACCATAATATCAGGGTGTTAGCTTATCACAGCTACCTAACCTCAGAGAACTCTTTTTACGTCTCACCTTAATAAAAACATGTTCACCTACCTAGAACTCCTTTGGAGTTCGTTTAAGGTCTCCTTGACTTTTTTGTCGATCTTACACAATTTTCAAATTACCTTGTACTTGTTTTACAATTAGCTCCATCTCTTTTAATAATTCAGGTCCTAATACTATCCTATCCATTGGATTATTACAAGAGATGGGGGTATTGCACTTCCTTCCATATAGAATTTCAAAAGGACTATACCTAGCTGAAGCTTGATAATGATTATTGTAAGCAAATTCTACCAGGTGTAAATAATCTTCCCATTTACCTGGCTGCTCCTTTACATAAATTCTGAGCAAATCCTACAATACCTGATTTACTCTTTCAGTCTGTCCATCAGTTTGAGGATGGAAATAGGTACTAAAGTTTAACGTAGTATTTAACCCTTTAAACAAATATTTCCAAAAATTACCTGTAAATTTAGGGTCTCGGTCTGAAATTATCACCTTCGGTATTCCATGCAACTAAAAAATTGGTTTTAAGAAAATATCAGCAATATATTGCAGCTTTGTAAGAAGTTTTTACAGGTATAAAATGGGTTGCTTTACTCAATTTATAAACAACTACCATTATTGAGTCATTTAAGTTCTGATTTCTAGGTAGTCCCGTGATAAAATCAAGGCTAATTATCTCCCATTTCCAGCTAGGAATAGGAAATGGCTGAAGTAGCCCAGTTGGATGCTGATGTTCAGTTTTTTCTTGCTGACATTTGAAGCACCTAGCAATGTATTCTGCCAATTCGTTTTTCATGTTTGGCCAGAAATAATCCTTTCTTAGCATGATTATAGTTTTATGATAACCTGGATGCCCTCAATAAGGAGTTTTATGAACTTCATTTAAAATTAAGAGCTTAATCTTAGGTACATTAGGTACGTATAATCTATCTTTATACAATAATAATCCTTTTTCATTCAAGTTGTACCCTGTACTTAGACTTTCTATTAAATTTTCTCTTACCTTTGCTTGTAATTTCCAATAATTTTCATCTTGTTCTATTCCATCTTCTAGCTATTCTTCCAAGTCTGTCTTGTAAGTGTTGATAGTTGTTGTAAAATTCAGCTTTGCATTTCTACTTAATGCATCAGCAACCTTATTCTCCTTTCCTTTAATATGTTGTATTTCAAAATCGTATTCACTAAGAAAAGATAGCCACCTAGCTTTCCTAGCATTCAAGTTAGGTTGATCCAACAAATATTTCAATCCTTTATTATTTGTCATTAATATAAAATTCCTTCCTATTAAATGATAATGCCACATTTTTAAGGCATGTATGACAACATCTAATTCTAAGTCATAGGTCGCATAATTTTTCTCATGAACCTTTAGCTTCCTAGACTCATAAGCAATGATGTGTCCTTCCTGAGTTAAAAATCCACCTAAACCATCATTGCATGCGTCGGTACATACTATAAAATATTTATTACGGTCAGTAATTCTTAGAATTGGTGCGGTGGTTAATAATTTTTTTAACTTTTTAAAACTGTCTTCACACTTGTGATTCCAATCGAATTTCTTCCCTTTTTTCTGCAAGGAGGTTATAAGATTTGCAATTTTTGAAAACCCTTCGACGAATCTCCGATATTAACTAGTCATCCCCATGAATGATCAGATGTCAGTTACGTCTTTTAGGACTGTCCAATCATCGATTTCCTTTATCTTTTTGGGGTCAACAGAAATTCCTTCTTTAGTCACCACATGAACCAAATACTAAATTTTATCTTTAAAGAAGTCACATTTACTAAATTTTGCAAAAAGTTGATATTCTCGTAACTCTTGTAAGACAAAATTTAAGTGTTCTTTATGTTCCTCTTCAGACTTTGAGTAAATTAAGATGCCGTCAATAAATACGACCACAAATTTATCTAGATATTTGTGCATTACATTATTCATCAGACACATAAAAATAGCTGTGGCATTAGTAATCCCGAATGGCATAACGACAAACTCGTAATGTCCATATCGAGTCCTAAAAGTTGTTTTAAAGATGTCTTCATCCTTGATTCGAACCTGGTGGTATCCAGATTGTAAATTGAGATTTGAGAACATCGTTGCTCCATGTAGCTGATCAAACAAATCATCTATGTGGGGTAATGGGTATCTATTCTTGATAGTCATTTTAAATAGTTGACGATAATCTATACATAGTCGTAGAGTTCCATATTTCTTCTTAACAAAGATGACAGGTGCCCCCCAGGGAGACACAATAGGTCTAATGTAATTCTTATCAATAAGTTCTTTTAACTATGACTTAAGCTCATTTAATTCCAGTATATTCATCCGATAAGGGGATTTTGAGCTGGGCACTGCACCAGTGTAATGTCCTCTTCTGCTTAGGCATTGAGGACCAACCCGCTAACCTAGATGTGATTCCTATAGTTTCAAGCGGGTATTGATAGTCAAGGAATCAACCAAAGATTGATGCCATATATAGAAGATCTAGGGCATCAATAGCACATCGCCATTGGGTCAAAAAGGACCACTAGATCCAAAGGCCACCTATATGCATGACATCTGGGCATTATTTAATGATGCATGCACTTGATTAAGTCTCCATGCGCATGCATGCAAGTCAACTACAAATTAGAAGATAAAGTGACATAATTAGGTCAAAAGTTAGGGTTTTCACAGTTGAGAGTTATAAAATAAAGATAAAATGAATGGAGAAGTCACTTATGTGATAATTGATTTGTGGATTCGAATGGGAGAGCTCGATGAGCTAAGTTGGGGTTGAGCGCATGCTCAACTAACTGGTGTATTTCGGCAGCAAAATCTATCTGCCCTAGTTCATCATTAGGTTGGATCATCTAGGTTCAGCACTAGTTCATCATCAAGTTACATTCAGCAGTTATTCTAGGAGGTTGATTATTCATCCAGCCAGAGGGTTTCATCGTCACACCATGTCATCGTGATTAGAGACAAAGCAATTCGAGGTTCAGAACTTTCGTATGTTGCTTCCGTCATCATCACAGGGGTATTATAACCCCAGTGCAGATCCGGGCTTCCAGCAACAACTTATTTATTATTCTAGAGCTTATATAGTTTGAGAGGAGGGCGCATTCACCTATGGAGGACGATTTGGTGTATCTCCTTATTCCTCTGGCAGAATCCTTGCATGTTGGGACCAGTCTCTTCACCATCAGGTGATCTATATACTGGTATGTACATGCATTGATTTCTCTTATTTTATAGCATCTCAGTATTTTTCTAGGTCACATATTTGCATGTAACTGCATGCATGCAAAGTTTAGGGTTTGCTTTCCTATTTGATTAAGGAGTAAGTCTATTATCCTTCTACAGTATACACATAAATAGGAAAATATCAGTTTGAGATATTACAGTGGTATCAAAGCTATTTTCCTTGCCAACTGGGGGCATGCAAAAATTATAAATGAATCCAGGAGACCCATACAACATTACTCATAGGAAACAGAGGTATAGAGACAGAGAAGAGGAGTTAGAGAAAATAGATTTGGGGAATAGAGAGTATCAGTTTGAAAAAGGAAAAGAAACAATCCCCGATGAATGTAAAATAGCTTTCAACAGTCTCATATCATTGATAAAAGAACTCACCACTGGGCAAAAATAAATGATGAGCACCTTCAGGAAAATGACTGAGAAGAATGGGCCCACCCCACACAGTCCCTTATTTCCCAACAGTGATAGGGTATCCACTAGCAGTAGTAGAAAGCATTTACATACCAACATGCAGATCCATCCCCATATATACAAGCCTTTCTGACCTACCATGCCTCAATTCTTAGATAGTCCAGCTGCAGTGCCTCTAGCACAAGCAGAACCAGAAGAACCCATGAGTTCCTATCTGAGAGAATATAGGGCTTTAGGAGAGGACTTCCATTCAGCCATGACCTTCATTGACTTATTCCACTTTAAAAGTAAGAAAAAACCCAGAGCTTACAATAGGCCATTCACGCAAAACTATGAGTTACAACGCATCGTAGGGAAACTGACTATCCCTACCTTTGAGGGCACCCGGGGTGGCCCAGCTAGGAATTGGGTGCAAAAGTTGGATACATACTTCCAGCTCAACCCCATGATTGAGATAGATGCCATTAAATTGGCTACTTTGCATTTGGACAAAGAAGCACATCAGTGGTGGTACCACAGGTTAGTGACATTGGGTCACAACACCATCACCTCATACACAGATTTTACACAGAGGCTCATTGAACGGTTTGATCGAAAGGATCCAGAGGTACACTTTAGGGAGCTGGCATAGCTCAAGCAGATAGGGAGTGTAGATGCCTTTATTTCTGAGTTTCAAAGGATAGCAGTCATGGTCACAGATATATCAGAGAGCAGGTTGATTATGTTGTTCACTAAGGCTCTCACTGAACCCTTACGAGGATGGGTCAAGTCTTATAGTCCCACCACCCTAGCAGATGCCATCAGATAGACTAGAGACTTGCTGGATGCAGTGCCCAAAAATAGGTTTCCTCCCAGGACCAATGTTCCTATTAAATATAAAGAAAGGAAACCATGGCCCAAGAAATAATGGATTGACAATGATACCTGACAAAACCTTAGAAGAAAAAATTTATGTTTCACTTGCAAGGAACCATGGATACCAGGTCACAGATGTTCAGGAAAAGGAAAGGCCTACTACATAGAGGCTTATTTCGACAGTGAGGAGGATGAGGATTACCAGGATTAGGAGCAGGGAGATACAACAGAGATAGTTGCTGAGGGACATGCCTCAGGAGGTACCATTGCTACCATGACAGGGGCTCCTAGATTCCACACTCTTCGGATCAGAGGTACCGTATAGGGCCACAGAGTGGGAATACTAATAGATGGTGGGGCATCCCACAACTTTATTGATGCTGCATGGGTTAAAAAGAGAGACATTCATACTGAGAGCTTTGATGGGTTTTTGGTAGCAGCAGCAGGTTACACCATGGAGTGTAGTCAGAGGATTCCTAAATTAAAGGTAACGCTTGGGAATTATACAGTGATAGAGACATTCTATGTGGTAGATGTACCTGACATGAATGTGGTACTAGGAGTTCAGTGGATGTATTCCATAGGGAAGTATTCCACAAATTACCAGACCATGGAGATGGAGTTTACAGGAGTAGAAGGACAGAAGGAGGTATTGAGAGGGATGAATACCTATCCTCCCACAGCAGTGACATCACACAGGATGGAGGCAGTACTCTGGCAAGGAGATATTGAGTGGGTTACAGAGTGTATGGTTACCTTCAGGAAACCACCATATGAGGCCACACAACATCCAGTAGATATAGAGGCCTTAATACAGAAGCACAAGGTAGTATTCAGAGAACTTTCAGGAGGTCGACCTCCAGATAGGGGATTTGAGCACATTATTGAGTTAGAGGAGGGGACCCAACAAGTTATCACCACTCCTTACAAACATCCCAAGACGTATAAAGATGAGATCGAGAGTAGAATCAAGGAACTACTTAAGCTGAGATACATCAAACCTAGATCTAGTCCCTTTGCATCTTCAGTAGTGCTAGTGAAGAAAAAGGATGGAACCTTACGCATGTGCATTGATTACAGGGCACTCAATAAGAATACCATAAAGAATAGGTATCCCATCCCTAGGATTGATGATTTAATGGATGAACTACCAGGGGTAAAGCACTTTTCCAAAATTGATCTCTGCTCAGGGTACCATTAGATTCAGGTCAGGGAACAAAATTTTCCAAAGACCACTTTCCGTTGCCACTATAGACATTATGAGTTTCTAGTGATGCCATTTGGGCTCACTAATGCACCAACTACTTTCCAATCATGCATGAACCATATCTTCAGGACACAGTTGAGTAAATATATTCTAGTATTCTTCGATGACATATTGATATACAGTCGGACTTGGGAAGTGTTGCCTCCTTTCACACACCTGGGTCATGTGGCAGAAATCTTTAAGCCACTCGGTGTGTCCTTGGGGGCAAGTCTCGAGTCAAGGCTATCACCTTGTTCTTGACTCCTCCGTTTAGGCTCAACTCCTAACGAAGCCAAGGGGGGTAGGCCCTATTGAGTTACTAAGGATAATTACTTAGTATGGTGATGTTAAACTGAATGAGTTACTTAGGAGTTTGAAATTTAACCATAAAAAATCAAAGATGACAAGATACAAAAATGAGCGTACGAAAGAACAATGCTGAGACACAATATAAATATATAGCAAGAAAATAACCAGTGCCTTAAAAATGGAGTCAAAAAAGAAATCAATGTACTTGCATGTGCTTGGAGTGAATGTTTTTCAATTGCCTCTTGGTACATTTTAAGTTAATGTGAGGTGTGAGTTGATTAAAATTAGGCGAAGGGGTGGACTCTAGATATACCTGAGAGTACTTGGTGTATGTCCAAAACTAATCCTTCACGGCTACTCGCAAGGAATATGTGGGCTGAATGGAGTCTCTAGGGCTATTGTTCATAATGCACCCATTTGGGTGTGATAGAGATCGGCACCCCGAGGTCACTTTTCAAAAGTTCCCGCTTCCTTTGGGTATTTTGCCACCATAATGGTTTGATCTAGGTGTTGGATTTTCACCTGATGGTTTGTCAAATTGGGAGAGTAAGTCCTAATTATTCTAGTCACTCAAATGATTTTGATACAACTTGACTGATTGGATGAACTACAACGAAGTGCAGAGCATACACATCGGAGTCTTGTCAATTTTAGTAAATTTTAAAATTGGGTGTTCCTGTTAAAAAGAAAACCCTTCAGGAACCTCTTTCGATCCAAGTGGATCTCAATCGAGGAATCGAGGAGGGGTTAATTTTATAATATCTGAAGAAACAAATGATAAAAAAGAAAACACATATACACAATTACGGTTTTCTAATTAGTCCTACCATGCATCTCTTTCCCCTTTTTGGTTAATCGGGAAGTTGTGGGGTAAGTATTAAGATTACTTTGAAATATAAAATATGGACTATGAAATGGATAATGTATCAAAGTATACTACCCTGCAGATTAGAGCTATGCTAGTTTGAAAAGATATGAACAAAAAGTAAAAAATTGACACCGACGCAAATCCCCCTAGGGGGATGGTGAATAGGCTCGAAAGAGCCTATTCAAAAGGACCTTTTTTTTTTTATTAGCAGTGATTTACAATATCAGCAAATTAAAATTGATGCACTTTGGTCCTTTTTATCTAGGATCCAAAGGCTTACAACAAGCTTGTAACAAGCTAGAATTAAACAAGGTGGTGGGGGAAGCTTCCGGGAAGCTCCGATTCGTCCAAGAGTTGGAATTTTCTCCTTCTCTTTTTTGTTGGACCTGCTAAAAAATAGCAAGCAATTAAAATGAAATGGGTTACTACACTAGTTACCAAAAAAAAACTTAAGTAAAATTTTGTTAAGTTGGGGTAATCTAGTTTTGCAAAAAGGAACCAAGGAAAACAAGCTTTCCTTGGGATCTTGGCTTGCTGTTTGGGTGGCCAATAAGATGTGCACTTTTATTGAAGAATATGAAACTTTAAAGTACATCAAAGGAAACTACCTAAAAAGCAAGCTACAAATTTTCATTAAAATGCTTGCAAAAAGAGGATAATTTCAGCTAGATCTCTTAAAATACAACTTTATATGCAAAACGAAACTGAGATATAAACTTAAGAAAGGATCTTACTATCTAGATCTATATGTAATGTTCTTAATGAGACATATCTAAGCAATAATACTCTTTAAAAGTAACCAATTTGAAGAGAAATTAAGATTTTGAAGGAGGAAGAGAGAGAAAGAGTGTTTGAAGCCTTGAAGATCCATAGTGGAGCTTTCAGGTGGAATGTCGAGGGACTATTCCTTTAGAAGGTTTTGGAGAGAGTTAATAAGCAAACTAGATCAGCATCCTCTCTAATCTAGGAACCTGCAGCTCAACTGAAATAAAAAAACTTTCCGAAAAACTTGTGAGATCCGATTAGTACATACACAGAGATTCAGAATAACATGCATATAAGCTTATAGAACATGCTGAATCTAGATCTCTAAACATGCATCACAGGAAAAAGATGGACAATAAACTTATTGAAAAGCACCTTTCCTATCAAGATTATAATAATCTTATTATCAATCTTAACAATGGATCTACAAGCAATTAGCAAATCATGAACACAGATATAGGTTACCTCAGTAAAAAATGGCAGTGATCATCCACACATACAATGGCACAACACCGTCTTTCCTCCAAAGCTTCTCTTTATTTCAAATGAACAATAACAAGAGTACAATAACATCATCACCTCAATCCCAGTTCTAACTACCTTGGAAGAGGATGTTGTGCTTGGATATATACAAAAAAAGGACATCCAACCCAGGGGGGCGCAATTCTCAAGGAATCAAATCAAATCAGCTAATGGAGAGTCAATCAATGTAGATCTGAAGCTGAACTAAGCCTACTTGTTAACCGGGGGCTTGATTGAGCTAACACATCAACCCATAAATCGACACATCATTCCACAAAGCATCCAGGAGAGTCCACACATGTGGAGGAGAGAGAGAGGGCACAATTCCCCATGAAGACAACTGAATATCAACTCTGGATCTGATTTGATCACCTCCTTCAGTCAAGGATTTGTCGGATCCAGTCAATCTGGTTTAGATCTGACTGATTTCAATCAAATCGGCTGAGAATCCACTGATTTATGATTTTGGATTTGCTCCATTATTCATCAATTTATTAATTAAAATAATCAATAATTGATTTTTTGGGGCTTTCTGACCTTAGTGATGGAAAATCACTCAAAACTAGGAAATAATGGGTCCATGGGTTTACATGGTGCTCTTAGCTTGAAAATGAGCACCTACATGACTAAAACCGATTATTTGGCCCACTTTTATTACAAAATCAAATTTTCCAATTAAACTATTAAAAAATAGCCTAAGTTTTGGAAAAATTAAATTTTTAGCAAAAAACACTGAAAAAAACTAAAAAATTGAAAAATTGAAAAAACCTTAGGGGGACTTAGACATGTTCATATGACTCAACCATGATGTCTAGCATGCTTATACATTGACACATAGACTCTAATAACCTCAATAGTCCTAAATGCCAAGCCGACCACCCCAACTTTGGAGGTATGGAGTGAAAAACTCAAGAAATTATCAGTCGTTTATTCAACAACCAATAATAACCAAGGGAAAAAACACCCTGGGCTGATCGGATTGACAAATAAAGTCTAAGAGACCGAGTCTTTTACAGACACTATCATGCTAGAACATTTATTACAATTCCCCCATGGGGTATGAACATGTGATATAGTACAACAAGCACTTCCTAGAAGTACTTCCAAAGGTCTTCTGAAGTCCGAACAAGTTATCCTTGTCCGGTTCACCAGGCTCACTTGATAGAAAACCACTAAGTACAACTTAGGTGGTAACATTCTGGCTCCAACTGTGGGACGTGTGCTTGATCTGGTATTTAAGGCAAGGAGAGGATACGAGAACACCAGAATCTGTGTTTTATATACCCTGTAAAAACATCTCAACTTGACAAGAAAAACCTCAGTAGCACAAGTTTTATAAAAAACCAAATGAACAATTAAGCTGGTTTATTTAAACAAAATAAATGTAACTAACTAAAAGAAGCAAAGTTTTATCATAGCTAAGTATAAAATAGAAATGCAGAAAGTAAATGCTCTCTTTCAAGGAGCTTATTTTCCTACTCTAAGCATGATATAAAAAAAGGTTAAGTGTAATAAAAAATCCAATGTAACCACCTAAGCATTTTATTAACATTAAAAAAAAATTCGTTGTCTTTGGTTACCAACCAAAGTAAGGATACCTTATTCAAAAATTGCAAACTTGCGTGATGATTCAGAATGGGCAGGATGGATGCAAGAGCATAGGCATGAATAATGTCATAAAAATCCTTCCCCAACTTGTATGTGCTCATGCAGGTTGCTTCTATCCATGACTGGATAGGACTTATATACCAATCAGAATGATGAGGTAGACTGAGTACATCATCATACTGATCATCGAGGCTTATCAAATGATAACTCATTGTGCAAGCCCCGAGTAGCTCCAAATCATAAGGAACCTCTATATGTGAAAAAGATGGCTGAGACTGATATTCCACTGACTACATCACATCTGACTTTTCACAATACTGTTTCTCAATGTCTTCATTACTGATACCCTTGTGCTTCTCTACATGATATGAATCTGAATGATCACATGAAAATTATGAATGCTCCTCTTTCATACTAAAGTTTTCCCAGACATCCAGATCCATGCTCCCCTCTATGGATGTATCATAGATTGAACTTCCACAAATTTTTGAATAGACACTCCCCTTGTTGGACATATCCTGGATGGGATTCTCCATAAGATTTTCACAAGTTGGATTATCTATGAAATTCCAATAGTCATCACTCCCATCCATGTCATATGTGGGGGACTCTTCATCCATGGAATCATGCTCCTACCTATCCATGTCCTCCTTGTATTCATAACAGTCTTCTTCAGAAAAAAAATTACAAGGCAATAAACTTCCCAAACCTTCATCAACATGAGGAGAACAAGGTCTAGTGTTACCACACACCATACTGATCTTATCATAAGTTTCTTTATAGGCTTATTTTATGATATCATGAAGAGGATCTTCAATATGATCTTCAATCAAGGAAACTTTTTGGACATGTTCAATGGGATCACTTGGTATGTGTTGCTCAGTGGATTTCTCTAGAGGGCTTTCTAGAAATATATCAGCATTGTAACACACTTGAGAATACACCAAATATTCAATGTCTTCAGCTATGGTGACATGAGGAGAGTCTTCAACAATGTGTTCCATCATGGGCTCCTCCTGAAGCTCTTCAATAGGATCATCTTGGATTTTCCCTTCCTCATAATCTTGCCATGTATTGGGAGATACCTCATACTCTTTAAGAAGATGCTTAATTGCTTCCTTTCTTAAATAACTACTAGGATGCTTTTTTATGGGAGTATCATGAACCTCCTCTTCACTTAAATTTTCAAGAAGTGATTCCAAGTCTTCAATACTTTGTATCATGGAAAAGGGTCCATCATATGTTTCCGTGTGATACTCTATCCTAGATAGGTAGAAGGTACATATATTTTCAAGGAACGTTTTTAAACCATTCATACTACCCCTACCATCATGCAATTGTTCTAAAAACATCCAAAGGAAGTTTGGAAAAGAAGTTATACATTTATTAGGAAGGCCTTGATAGAACCAACAACAGGCCTCACCCCAAAAAGTACTAGCAAACATTTCCATCATATTGTCTTCATGAAGAATATTGAAGTCAGCAATCAACTAAAGGAAAGATTTGAGATGCCAGATAGTCGAGTCACCATAATCTCCATGAAATGTCGGAAGCCAGTTATATGCATCCCCAAAACCATTACAACAGTTAGGAAAACCCAGGATGTTTGAGAAATCGATAGGCTGAAACATTCCAGTTAACTGGGCACCATACTTCTTCTTTAATTCATCCATATCAAAAATTAATAGTATGCATTTGATATAACCATTAAACCTTGCACTGAAAAGGTGGAGCTGTCAAGTGATGAGATGTAAAGGTTTTAACATGTTGCATGGGCTCATATACACACAATAAAACTTCACAAGTTTATGAGATAACAGGGTTTTATCCCTTCAATGGACTCGCCATGTGAAAAATAAAAATAAGCATTTATAAATCTTTTCACAAAAATTATTTTTTACTTTTCTTTGTAAAAATAAAACTGGACAAAAGTTAGTGAAGTCTCCAGATGAAAATTAAATATCTACTCTAAGAATTCATCAAACAAAGCAAAAACAAAAAGGAAGAAAACAAAAGTTGTACTTGGGAATAAAAAGACTTATCCCTGGCAACAGCGCCAAAAAGTGTTGCCGCCTTTCACACACCTGGGTCACGTGGAAGAAATCTTCAAGCCACTCGGTGTGTCCTTGGGGGCAAGTCTCGAGTCAAGGCTATCACCTTGTTCTTGACTCCTCCGTTTAGGCTCAACTCCTAATGAATCCAAGGGGGGTGGTCCCTATTAAGTTACTAAGGCTAATTACTTAGTATGGCGATGTTAAACTAAATGAGTTACTTAGGAGTTTGAAATTTAACCATAAACTATCAAAGATGACAAGATAAAAAAATGAGCACACGAAAGCACAATGCTGAGACACAATATAAATATATAGCAAGAAAATAACCAGTGCCTTAAAAATGGAGTCAAAAAAGAAATCAATGTACTTGCGTGTGCTTGGAGTGAATGTTTTACAATTGCCTCTTGGTACGTTTTAAGTTAATGTGAGGTGTGAGTTAATTAAAATTAGGCGAAGGGGTGGACTCCAGATATACCCGAGAGTACTTGGAGTATGTCCAAAAGTAAACCTTCACGGCTACCTACAAGGAATATGTTGGCTGAATGGAGTCTCTAGGGCTATTTTCATAATGCACCCATTTGGGTGTGATAGAGATCGATGCCCCGAGGTCACTTTTCAGAAGTTCCTGCTTCCTTTGGGTATTTTGCCACCGTAATGGTTTGATCTAGGTGTTGGATTTTCACCTGATGGTTTGTCAATTTGGGAGAGTGAGTCCTAATTATTCTAGTCACTCAAATGCTTTTGATACAGCTTGACTGATCGGATGACCTGCAGCCAAGTGAAGAGCATACACATCGGAGTCTTGTCAATTTTAGTAAATTTTAAAATTGGGTGTTCTTGTTAAAAAGAAAACCCTTCAGGAACCTCTTTCGATCCAACTGGATCTCAATAGGGGAATCAAGGAGGGGTTAATTTTATAATAGCTGAAGAAACAAATGATAAAAAAGAAAACACATATACACAATTCCAGTTTTCTAATTAGTCCTACCATGCATCTCTTTCCCCTTTTTGGTCAATCGGGAAGTCGTGGGGTAAGTATTAAGATTACTTTGAAATATCAAATATGGACTATGAAATGGATAATGTATCAAATTATACTACCCTACAGATTAGAGCTATGCTAGTTTGAAAAGATATGAACAAAAAGTAAAAAATTGACACCGACGCAAATCCCCCCAGGGGGATGGTGAATAGGCTCGAAGGAGCCTATTCGAAAGGACATTTTCTTTTTATTAGAATCAATTTAAAATATCAGCAAATTAAAATTGATGCACTTTGGTCCTTGTTATCTGGGATCCAAAGGCTTACGACAAGTTTGTAACAAGCTAGAATTAAACAAGGTGGTGGGGGAAGCTTCCGGGAAGCTCCGATTCATCCAAGAGTTGGAATTTTGGCAGATTCTCCTTCTCTTTTTTGTTGGACCTGCTAAAAAACAGCAATAAATCAAAATCAAATGTGCCCAAACACACTTTGAAAGTGTTTTGGGTTACTACACTAGTTACCAAAAAAAAACTTAAGTAAAATTTTGTTAAGTTGGGGTAATCTAGTTTTGCAAAAAGGAACCAAGGAAAGCAAGATTTCCTTGGGATCTTGGCTTTCTGTTTGGGAAGCCAATAAGATGTGCACTTTTATTGCAGAATATGAAAGTTTAAATTATAGCAAAGGAAACTACCTTAAAAGCAAGCTACAAATTTTCATTAAAATGCTTGCAAAAAGAGGATAATTTCAGCTAGATCTCTTAAAATACAACTTTATATGCAAAATGAAAGTGAGATATAAACTTAAGAAAGGATATTACTATCTAGATCTATATGTAATGTTCTTAATGAGACATATATAAGCAATAAGACTCTTTAAAAGTAACCAATTTGAAGAGAAATTAAGATTTTGAAGGAGGAAGAGAGAGAGGGTGCAATTCCCCATGAAGACAGCTGAAGATCAACTCTAGATCTGATTTGATCACCTCCTTTAGTCAAGGATTTTTCAGATCCAATCAATCTGG
>LPNX010030309.1:9115-25097 GCA_001517045.1 Pseudotsuga menziesii | reverse complement strand
ACATAGACTCTAATAACCTCAATAGGCCTAAATGCCAAGCCAACCACCCCAACTTTGGAGGTATGGAGTGAAAAACTCAGAAATTATCAATCGTTTATTCAACAACTAATAATATCCAAGGGAAAAAACACCCTGGGCTGATCGGATTGAAAAATAAAGTCTAAGAGACCGAGTCTTTTACAGACACTATCATTCTAGAACATTTATTACAATTCCCCTATGGGGTATGAACATGTGATATAGTACAACAAGCACTTCCCAGAAGTACTTCCAAAGGTCTTCTGAAGTCCGAACAAGTTATCCTTGTTCGGTTCACCAGGCTCACTTGATAAAAAACCACTAAGTACAACTTAAGTGGTAACAGGAACAACATTTGAGACATCTTGATGAAGTACTTGGTATTCTACAGGAGCAGTCACTATATGCCAAAATGTCCAAGTGTGAGTTCGACATGTACGAGATGTTGTACTTAGGACATGTGATAGGGGCCAACGGGGTCCAGGTGCACTTAGAGAAGATTTGGGCAATTTTGGGTTGGCCTACACCTAAAAATGTGACAAAACTGAGGGGATTTTTGTGCCTTTGCACCTACTATAGGAGGTATGTCAGCGGATTCTCACAGATGACCACACCCCTCATAGTTCTTACCAAGAAGGGAGCATTTAGTTGGTCAGAGGAAGCATAACAAACATTCAAGAAAATGAAGGAGGTAGTGAGTTCATGCCCAGTATTAGCTTTACCATACTTTTCTCAATCCTTTGTGTTAGAATGTGATGCTTCAGGAGAGGGAATTGGGGCAGTTTTGATGCAAAACAACCACCCCATTGCATTTGAGAGCAGGAAGCTCAAAGACTATGAGTGCCACTATTCGATATATGACAAAGAGATGTTAGCTATCCTCCATGCACTAACCAAGTTCAGGAAATACTTAGTAGGTTCCAGGTTCAAGGTTAAGACAGATCACAATAGCCTGAAATACTTCCTAGAGCAAAAAGAGCTAAACGAGAGACAACAGAAATGGGTAAGTAAAATTCAGGCTTATGACTTTGAGATTGAGTATGTAAAGGGGAAGAGCAATGTAGTGGCCGATGCACTTTCTAGATGACTAGCTACTTTATCCCTTATGAGCATCTCATCATATTGGAGGTCTCATCTTTTGGTTGAGTACTCCAAAGATAATTTTTCTTGCGAGCTACTGGATGGAGAAATTCAGGATGATAGGCACAGGGTCATTGATGATATCATATACTACAAAAACAAAATCTTCTTGCTTCTAGAGTCTCCCCTCAAGAATAAAATCTTACAGGCATTGCACGATTCACCATTAGCACTGCATCGGGGGTTTCTCAAGACCTACAGACAGATTAGAGAAAGGTTCTCATGGAAGGGCCTCAAGAAATATGTGATACAACATGTGAGGGAGTGCAGCTCGTGCCAACAAAACAAAATAGAGCACATCCACCCGGCTAGTTTACTACATCCCTTATCTATTCCTGAGTAGAAATGGGAGAGCATTTCTATGGAATTTATTACTGGGCTTCCCAAGGTCCAAGGCAGAGACTACTTGTATGTAGTAGTGGACAGATTGACTAAGTTTGCTCACTTCTTTGCCATATCATCAAATTATTCAGCAGCACAGGTAGCAGAACTATTTTTTAGAGAGGTTTTTAGACTCCATGGGTTAACCAAGACCATTGTCAGTGACAGGGACAACAAATTCACAGGAGCCTTTTGGCAAGAGATTTTTCAGTTAGTGGGGACCGAGTTAGCCATGAGCACAAGTTATCATCTGCAGAGTGACGGGCAGACAGAGATTGTTAATAAATGGATTGAGGGATACTTGAGAAATTACGTATCAGGTCAGTAGAGGACATGGATCAAATGGTTACACTTGGGTGAACATTGTTACAACACTACCTACCATATGACCATTATGATGACCCCTTTTCGAGCCCTGTATGGGTATGATGCTTCCACTTTTTCAAACCGGATATTCGGCGATACCAGGGCCACCAAGGCGAAGGAGTGGATTCAAGAGGGTCAAGTTATCCTCAAGATACTTAGGGAGAACATATAGGATGCTCAGAATCAACAGAAGATATATGTAGATAGCCATAGAGTTGAGCACAGTTTTGAGGTGGGAGACTTCATTTATTTATGCCTCCAGCCTTATCGATAGTCATCTCTTAAAAATAAAGGAGCAGAAAAACTCCAACCTCATTTCTATGGTCCATACAAGGTAATTCAAAAGGTCGGAGAGGTAGCATATGAGCTAGAACTACCCCCATAGAGCAAGATTCACAACATATTTCATGTCTCCAATCTCAAGAAGGTGGTTGGTCAACAGATTGTTACATCTTTCAAGCTGCCTCCCCTTGATGATGAGGGGCAATTGGTTCTGATTTTGGAGCGCATCCTAGAGGTGCGAGAGTGGAAACTAAGGAAGAGAATCATCAGAGATTACCTGGTTCAGTGGAAAGATCTGCCTATAGAGGAGGCTACTTGGGATGCAGAACAAGTATTACAGCACCCAGCTTTACAGTTGCTTAAGGACAAGCAAAATTGAGCAGGGAGGACTATAATGTCCTCTTCTTCTTAGGCATTGAGGACCAACCCTTGTAACCTATGTGATTCCTATAGGTTCAAGAGGGTACTAACAGTCAAGGAATCAGTTGAAGACTGATTCCATATATAGAAGATCTAGGGCATCAATATTATATCACCATTAGGTCAAAGAGGGCCACTAGAGCCAAAGGCCACCTACATGCATGGCATCCAGGAATTATTTAATGATGCATGCACCCGATTAAGTATCCATGAGCATGCATGCAATTCAACTGCAAATTAGAACATAAAGTGACCTAATTAGGTCAAAAGTTAGGGTTTTCACAATTGAGAGTTATAAAAGAAAGATAAAGTGAATGGAGAAATCACTTATGTGATAATTGATTTGTGGAGTCGAATTGGAGAGCTCGGTGAGCTAAGTTGGGGTTGAGCGCATGCTCAGCTAACTAGTGTATTTTGACAATGAAATCTATCTTCCCTAGTTCATCATCAGGTTGGATCATCCAGGTTCAGCACTAGTTCATCATCAGGTTACATTCAACAGTTATTCCAGGAGGTTGATTATTCATCCAGCCAGAGGGTTTCACCATAACACCATGTCACTGTTATTAGAGACAAAGCAATTAGTTTTCGTACCTACAGGGTTCAGAACCTTTGCATGCTACTTCCATCATCATCAGAGGGGTATTATAACCGTAGTGCACATCATCTGGGCTTCCAGCAGCAGCTTATTTATTATTCTAGAGCTTATATAGTTTGAGAGGAGGGCGCATTCACCTATGGAGGACAATTTGGTGTATCTCCTTATTCCTCTGGAAGAATCCTTTCATGCTAGGACCAGTATCTTCACCATCAGCTGATCTATATACTGGTATGTACATGCATTGATTTCTCTTATTTTATAGTATCTCAGTATTTTTCTAGGGTACATATTTGCATGCAAAGTTTGGGGTTTGCTTTCCAATTTGATTAAGGAGTAATTCTATTAGCCATCTATAGTATACACATAAATAGGAAAATATTAGTTTGGGATATTACAACCAGGTACCAGATCAATAGCAAAATCTAATTCCCATTTCGAAGGCAGTCCCAAAATTTCTTTCAAAAATACATCTGAATATTCCCTTAGAATCGAAATATCCTCCATTTTTAATTTATCTCTATTATTAGTGTTTTCTTCATTAATTAATGTTATGACAAAAGCTTTACAACCCTTCCGAATAGCTCTTTTAAGCTGCAAAGCAGAAATCTTCCTTATGGCTATTTTCCTATGGATTCCTTTTAGTTTTATTAACTCTCCACCATTGTTTATGCAAGTAAAGGTTTTATCAAAGCAATTCAGGACCACCCTATGTTGTTCTAACTAATCCATACCAATTAACACATCATATGAACCTAAAGGAAACACATTGAGCTTAACAGAGGTTTCAAATTGATCCATAGTTATTGCACAATTTTTAACAAAGCTAATTACTTTTCTCTTTGCACTAGTAGCTAGCTGAACTAACCAAGATCTTGCAAACTTTTCAACTGAAAGCTTACACTTTTCTACTAGATTGGGAGAAATATAGCTTAAACTAGCTCCTAGATCAATTAAAATAGATATAGGTATTTGATTTATCTTACCTTCCACTTCCACCATGGAAGTTTGATAATCTGCTTGTCGGTTCTCCAATGCTGCATTGATCTAGAGCATTGTCCTCGCTAGATCACCAACAGTCATATCCTCCTGTATTGTATGTATGTTGCTAACAGTCTTCTTCTGATTGGGGAAAACTGATGCATAATGCGGACCATTACATTCCCAATACTTTATGGGTTCCTTTCGTTCAAAATTCTTTGTATAGTTACTGTGGTTGTTAGTAGATTATGTATTCCTTTGATTGTTTGGATTGGTATGTGAATTACTTTTGCTTCCTTGGAAATTTTTACTGGGAAAATTTCTTGTATTAATACTCTTAAAATTTCGATCAGGTACAAAATATTTCTTTTTTGTTCAAAGTTATTATTTCTTTTAACCATCCAATTGTTCATACTTTCCTTTTTACAATTCTGTTCACAACAGAAATTTGCTTTTCTCACTGCTTCTTATAAAGTTTTCGGATTGTCATACTCAATTATGTCTTTTATATGATAAGGTAAACAATTGAGAAATCGTTGTACCTTAGGTTTCTCATCCACAATATATGGAACATACCTGAGTAGAGTTAGAAATTTACTATTTGGTTCTTTCATATTCATTGTTCCCATTTTCAGCTCGTAAAATTCCTTATCCCTTTCCTCATAATACTATTCAGATAAAAATTTCTTTTTGAAATATTTCTTAAATGTACTCCAATTTATATTTTTCTCCCTTACACCTTTTACTCTTTTTAAGTCCTACCACCAAATATCTGCTTTTCCCGTAAGATTATAAATAGCCATCTTGGCCTTCAGTTGATTAGGGTAGTTATAAATTTGGAAGTATTTCTTCATCCCGGACAGCCAAGATTCTGCTTCTTCCCCTTTTTCAGTTTCTCCATTAAAGGTTGGTGGCTTGATCTTCTTGAATTCCCCAGAAATTTTTTCGTAAGGTTTAAACTTTCTCTTCCTAGTATGGTGATTATCTTCACTACTTTCACTAGTATAATGTAAGTTTGGTGGTTTGATCTTCTTGAATTCCCCAGAAATTTTTTCGTAAGGTTTAAACTTTCTCTTCCTAGTATGGTGATTATCTTCACTACTTTCACTAGTATAATGTAAGTTTTGTTTATGTGAATCACCATATACTTCATAAGATTAGCTACTTTCATTTTTAACTTGTTTAGTCTTTTTATCTTTATGTTGATAACCCATATCTTCAAACTCAGTTCTTTTATCTTTTTCCTCAGTATGAAATCTTTCCATTAAAATTTGATTTAGCTCCTCCTAAGCTCTCAGAATCCTCTCATTTTCTTTCTTAACCGATTCCATCTGTGTTTTTAGTTCCTTAACTATTTGTAGTAGTTCGGAATAATTATTAGTTATCTCTTCTTGTATAGGTTCTTTTTGAAAATTATTTGGTTTAGTGTAAGGAGAATCCTCATCTACATATTCTTCCAATCTATCCATACCTGTGATTAACTTGAGAAAAAACATTCTCTGTGAATATCATTCAAAGAAAAATATCATCAGTATGTTTGTTTAAATTTGCTACTCCTCATATGCAAGTTGAGCGACATTCAGGCCTAGTGTCTGAACCTTGTGCTCTGATACCACATGTAATAACTCAAAAATTCATAAAAATTTAAAATCTTCATTTGACATAAAATGTCAAATGTCACCTCTAATGTACCCCTAACTGTTAGCAGACAATAAAACAGTTTGTAAGAGAAACACAGATTACTCCTTTATAAGAATTTGTATTATATAGAGTCTTATCTTTAAAAACTGTGTTAGTATTGTTTTCCACTTAGGAGTTGTAATTTTCCAAAAAGTAGAAAAGAAACTTGTATTTTACTGATGCTAGGTATACTGTTGGTTTATTTTGTCAAGTAGGGGAAAGTTTCTTAGGACTAATCGGGGCTTACTTATCTTAAAGCTAACACAGTGGGACTGATGGTTCTTTTACGGTTTTAACAATTAAGCGTATGTTCCAGTAAAAATAATATATATATATTCAGATCAAGAAGATACTTCTCTAGTGTAAATATGATGCTAGACTTAGAATGTTTAAATGCAGCGTGTCTCCATCAGAGGTAATGTTGATCTTATTTCAGTCTTCACAACTCCATAAATATTTTATAACAAAACTCCATATGCATGGGTTTAAATGCATGATCAATTACTATCAAAATGACATCAAATCATCTGGATGATTAAGATTAAATTCTAATGAATACTTGTGTTCCTGCTACAGTCATTGTAATCTAGATTTAAATAGAAGAAATAAAGTTCACATCTTGATTCTTAGATCATTCAACAACATTTGGTGTTTATCACATTTACCCTTGTTCTAGGGTTTTATAAACAATGTTTTTCTCAATAAATAACCCAAACCACTTTTACTTCTATCTATTTACTCATTATTAGGATGCTAGAATTACACTGAGATTTCTTATATGGGTCTAAGGACTGCATTTACTAGTATTCCCAAAAACACATTGCATTAAAGAAGTGGGTTAAGATTCTACTCCTAGTTGGAAGAATTCTTCTTTAAAACTTTAACAGTCTTTTACTTGAATCTTACCCTTCCATTCCTAGTGTACCTTCAATTATAAATACACCTTACACCAAGTTGCTTAGTAAATATTTTTGAACTAAGGCTGATGGTTTGAAGAAATAAAAAAGTGAGAGATCTTATAATGTTTTGGTTCTAGTTAATAATATACTCTTTCAACTCTAACAAATCAAAAGGCCAAGTCTAAGGATCACTAGATCTCCTTCTTACTATGGTTTAATATTAACAATATGCCTGTTACACAATTTCCATCAAACATAGTTAGTAAAATAACTATCTTATCTTGATTTATCCTAGAAGATATTTCCTATATGAATCCTATAATTAATGAGCTAATCATTGAATAATCGATGGTGTATTACATTATTAGCAACCAAAGGAATTATGTTTTTTTTTTTTAAAGATTGTTGATTATAATTGCAATGGTTTTGAAGCATATCTGAACTGCATAACCAACTAGTGACTTGCACCCACGATGGGGAAATAATTATTCAGGACATGTGGGGATGTTTTTTCCACATATTGAGTTGACTTAAAAAGAAATACCCCAACCCTTCTTTTCGAATCGTAAGTAGTCCTTAGACTGGTGTGGTCGAGCTGCGAGCTCGTGGCCACCATAACCTTGTAATGACCTCCGTTTTGTAACTATTTTCCATAAAAAGTCAGTGAGCTTGTCTTAGTGAGGTGATAAGGTAGTTTTCGAAGCTTAAAGATTGTTGTAGATTATTGTGGGTGTAGAAAATATTTTTCTTCTTTGATATTTAAGAAAGTAAACAACTGATAGAGTTTATAAAAGAGTACTCTTCGTTCTCGTTGGAGTAATGCTCATTTTCCTTTGGGTTCAGGACTCGACATCTTCTTATATTTTGGCAAGGTGCCATTAAGAGGTCTCAGTTGGTTGGTTTCCACAACTTCATTCAAATTGAAATGCTAATAGGTAACGACCTAACACAGGTTTTCAATTTAAGTAAAATTTGAATGGTTTAATTTATTAAAAGGTTTGTGACCATTGGATGGTTACTCCGTGCAGGTTCTCTTCACCACTCTGGATGTTGAAAGCGAGCTGGTTCCTTCAACTTCCAATTATACAGACCCTGGTAAGCCCCAGGTGTTCTGAGGGTTTCTCCTGCATTGGGATTATGGTGGTTGAAAAGATGGGAATGCTTCACTGCAAGTTATGGACTCGGCCTGGGTTTTACTTGTTAGATTTTTACTTATTGTTGTTTTGTTTTTATATGACTCTTAAACCATAGAGGTTATTAAAAGTAAAGAGTTTTAAGGCTAAAGCAGCCGAGACTTAAGGTTTTTGTGACTGAGCCTATATATCCTAAGAAGATGTAAGAACTTCAAGTTTTTCACATTCGGCTTAAGCCGTGATGATACAAGTTCGACCACTGTCTGGTTACTTTAAATTTTAACTGGTCTTTGCTGACAGTTTATTCAATGAGACCTATTAAAATAATATAGTGTTATGGAAGTATTGGTTATCAATTCGGGCTACTGTTTTTGTTTTAAATTGTATAGTTTATTTTTGAGCAGGCTTAAACCTCAGCCTAATATTTATAAAAAACCATTATACTTACTTTATTTTGTTTCTATTAAAATGTTGACAGTGTTATGTAATTTACAATTTCATTTAATATGAATGATTGATAGTGATTTACTGTTTGAATTTATACCAAGTTATTAGGTGAATAAAGTACTCTGTTTTTCTCTCAGAATGGTTATTGTCTTTAGATAACCTACAGTTCTCTAATGAGATAGATTTTACAGGAATAATTTTAGTTCTGTTTCTATTTTTACTTTTAATAATTGTTATTTACAACTGTTAAAATTTTATGTTAAGAGTAAGAATATACAAGCTGTGTATACAGAAATAAAACCTATCTTTCGTAAACCCTAGGTAATCTTTGAGGTTTATAGTAAAACATCTATTTTTGGTACAGAATGTAAATATGAACTTGGAATAAATTATTATAAATACCTATGGAGTACTATCTAGGTTCAAACCCTAAATACTATTTTTACCGTCCCTATATTTGTTTATCTAACTCTATTTATTATGTTTATAATAATATTAGTACTACTAATAGTTCTGTGAGTAGTCTGATTTCTAATGATTAATATATAATCTTTTTTTTCCTATGGTTAAATAATACAGATACTTTAAGTAGATAGAGTAAGTACTAGTAGTTTTCTATAAATAATTCATTTGCATTTTTCATTCAGTGTTGATAAACAAACCATCACATCTACTTAATCAACCAGCTGTACTAGAGTACGACCTACACAGGGCGTGGAAAAATACAGTATGGTAATTTCTATTTATTCATTTTTCATTTAGCATTAATACTATTGTTTTAATTGTAATCTATTAATCACTAATTTTATCAATAACAATGCTCTTTTCTTCATTAACCCTAACAAAACAATAACATGCATAGCTTTGAAAAACTAGTAAACATTTTCTAAAAACAGCAAATAAATTATAAATAACCTGAACAAATAAAAACCTATCAAATGATGAGGTGACAACAACTTAAGGAGGTTGTTCCTCCCAACCAACTCCTAGAGAAAGCTTAGTCTGCACTTCCCCAGGACCCCCAACCCTTTTTCCTGGTCCTCCTGGTAGAGTAGTGGGTGAAGGATGTATCCTTAAGACCTTTGTTTCGGAGAGAAATTCCTATGGCTTGGGGTACCACAACAGACAGCTTGACTCCAGAAGTCAATCCTTTCCAATATGCAAGAGAAATCAAATATCTAACACTAAAGGATCAAAACGCGTACCTTATTCCGGACGGTTGAAGTAAATCCCCGTTGAGCTTTCCAACTCCAGCTTGAATTGATAAATTACTTCCTCAACAATCAGTAAACAAGACAAGCATGCTATATATATTGGTGTTAGATATACTCTAGCATATATAATCAACAATGTATAAGCATTTGAAATCATCCATGGATAAAATATTCATTCAAACATACATTATTGGACAGGAAAAGATATTTCTATTAATATAAAATCAGAGATTACAATGAATACAACCTCTGTTGGCACGTTTGTGAATCGGAGAAACTGAATCCCCCACTTGGGCCTCCACCACCTCAATCCTCCATCTCTCGATAGCAAGCTCACAAGCAAAAGGCAAGCTTGGGAAGAAAACCAAAGTTATCCAAGGGACAAAGGGATGCAGACTCAAGCATAAGTTCCGGCAACAATGGACTATAGTTTCTTTGCTCTCAATTCTCACATGTTCTTCAATGTATCCAAAGGGTTCCTTATATAGCTCTTCAATGGGGCAATGAATGGTCGAATTCGAGCAATCTCAAGGAATATGGAAGGCCAGGAGACAAGTGAGTTGGATCCATGTCAAGGAAAACTCCAAAAAAATTTGGCCTTTTTCACACATCTCGATGTACACGGTTTTAGGGGTCAAACCCGCATATATATGTGAGAAAGGGTTTAAAAGTCACGTATAGCAATTTAAGCATGTTTTTAGGGATGATCTTGGAAACATCAAAGGTATAAAAAAGGTCCATGGGGTCCAAAGAGTCTGCAAAGGGACAGGGGAAGGCCATACAAGTGTGATTCACTAGGTGTGGTAAAATCAACTATAACAAGTGTTCACTGGGAAAATCTCTCTCTGTCTCTCTTTCTCTAGAGAATAAAATTAGGGTTTCCTACTAAAGAGGAATTTTGGAGTGCAAGTGATATTGGGAAGTGTGTCCCTCGTAGGTGCATCTTTAAGAACCTAAATTGAAGTTTTTTAGTGGACAAAACTGTAGGAAATTCAAAGCCTAGTTTGAATTGGAATGAGAAATCCATAAATCCATAACAAAAACCAGAAACTGTAGTCGAGAATTTGCAAGTCTAGTTTCAAGGGTTAAAGTTTGTATTCTTCAGAAAATGATTGTACCAGCATACTCGCCTAAGTCAAGCACATCTTTTGGTAAGTTCAGTTTTCATTTCTAAGAAATTTCATTTTTTTGTTATTTTTTGTTCTTCGGGTTAAGATGCCTCCAACTACTAAGCTTGATGACAAGTTGGAAGGAATAGAAAATTTTCGTTCTAGGTAATACATAATTTGACTCATTCTAGAAGAGAATGATCTTGTAAATTTTATGAAGGAAGTTGTGTCGAATACCAAAGAATAGGAATCAAAGGAAAAGTACAAGAAGGATATGATTAGAGCCAAGAGGATCATAGCAGATTATATCAAGGATCACTTAATTCCTCAAGTGTCCTAGAAGGAAACACCTTAGGAGATGTTTTATGCCCTAAGAAATGTATGAAGGAAGAAACATTAACCGGAAGATGAATTTGAGAGCCTAACTCAAAAGCACAAAGATGAATAAGGGTTAAACTATCCAAGAATATCTCACAAGGGTTTCTCAACTCAAATAACAAATGGAAGCAATTGAAGACAAGATTTATGAAGATAAATTAGTAATGAGCGCTCCCAATGGTCTTATGAGACCATGTGATGCTTTTATCCAGACAATTTGTGGAAGAAAGGAAAGCTTACAATTTGAACTCCTATGAGAAGAATGTGTTCAAGAGGAAGCTAGAGTAGCAAATTGAGAAGCACTAATTATAGATGATGACCAAGCTCTATCTTATCATCCTAGAAGATGAAGAGGAAAACCTAATTTCAAGAAGGAAACTTATAAGGAGTCTCATCTTCTTAAGAATTTTCAAAATTATCAAAAGGGAAATTACAAGCAAAAACAATTCTCCTCTTATTAATGTTACCATTGTGATAAGATGGGACACATTACTCAAAATTGTCCAGCAATAAAATAAGAATATAAGAGGAGGAATAAAAAAAGGAATCATGCTCATATATCTGAAGAAGAAGAAGAAGAAGAACCTCCCATGATATTTGCAAAGGAAGAAATTGAAGAATATATTTTATTCTTTGCTCTCTTTGGGTCCATGACATCTGGAAAAAACACATGGCTAATTGATAATGGTGACTCAAATCACATCACAAGTCAGAAGAATACTCTCTCCGTTATTGAAGAAATTGAATCCCCTTATAAAGTTTCACTAGGAGATGACTATTAATATCCATAAAGGGAATATGAGAAGACAAATACCCGTTTGATTCAGGAACCCTGATGAAGATGAATGATGTGCTATATGTACCAGGATTAAATAAGAACATACTTTCTATTAAGATTTATATAAGAAAGGATTCAAGGTTTACTTTATAGATGGTAGAGTTCTTATGTGTCCTAGAGGAAAATATCTAGAATATGTGCTTTTTATTGGGATAGAAGAATGTGGCATGTATAAATTGAAAGGTCACTCAGAAGCATCCTTGATTCATGACACTACAATTCCATGTGAATTATGGCATAAGAGGATTTCTCACATAAACTGCAAAGATTTACCACATGTGAGAAACGTAGTAACATGTTTATCTAGTCTAGATATTGACCATGAAGGAATATCTAAATGATGTGTGAAAGGAAAGAACATAATAATCAATTTCCGAAAATTTACACCAACACAGAAGGGGTATTGCAACTTGTTCACTCATATGTATGCAGTCCAATGCCTTGGACATATTTAAGTGGGTATGCATATTATGTAACATTAATTGATGATTACTCTTGTTAGACTTGGATTTACTTTTTGAAATAAAAAGATGAAGTGTTTGGAAATTTCAAGGAATTCAAATCCTCGGTAGAAAATATTTCAGAAAGAAATATCAAGACACTTAGGTCAGCTAATGAAGGAGAGTATACTTCAAATGAATTTGGATACTTTTGTAAAGATGTTTGGATTAAGAGAGAACTTCCCACTCCCTATAATCCACAACATAATGTTGTTGTTGAAAGAAAGAACCGAACTATTATGGAATCAATTAAGACTCTGATCCATCATTGAGATCTTCCTATGCACTTAAGGGATGAGGCAGTAAGAACAACAATATATGTTTAAAACATAATATCCCTTAGTGCACTTGGGTTCAAAATCCCCGAAGATATGTTCACAGTCAAGAAACCATAAGTCATCTCAAGATATTTGGTTGTCTAGTGTTTGTTTATATTCCAAAAGAGAAAAGAACCAAGTTGGACACTTTAATAAAGAAAGGAACATTTGTTGGATACTATGAGGTCTCCAAGGCCTTCAAAATTTAGATACCAGGTTACCACCCCATGAAATTTAGAAGGGATGTAACCTTTGATGAATATGCAACTCTCAGTAATTCCAAAAAGTTATAGCTTAAAGAAACATATGAAGAAGCAATAGCTCCCAGAGCTATAGAACCAATGGAAGAAGTTGCACCTTCTCCTGATATGAGATTCCAGAAGAACATGATATGTTGGAGCCCCAAGAACCTCCCCACATGAATATCTATCACAAGAGAAATCAATCTTGGATTCATGAAATCATTCAAGATGCAGAGAGGTATGGTGCTCCAGAAGGCTCCTCAAGATAGAGAAAGAAGCCAAACCCATTTTCCAGTTATGTGGCTTTGATGTGTGATCTTGTAGACAAAGATCCCACTTGTTTTGAAGTAGTTGTTAAAAATAAAAAAATGGGTAGAAGCCATGATGGAAGAATACCAATCCATAATGAAGAATTATGTTTGGGATGTAGTTCCCAAACCAGAAAGTAAAAGTGTAGTATCTTCCAAATGGATATACAAGATAAAACATGCAGCTGATGGAAGTATTGAAAAATACAAAGCCAAATTTGTGGGTTATGGATTCTCTCAAAAGAAAGGAATCGATTATGAAGAGACATTTGCTCCCATAGCAAGGTGAAATTATATTAGAACCACCATGGATCTTGTAGCCAAGATAGAGTGGAAGTTACACCATATGGATGAAAAAAAACTTTCTAAATGGTGTTATTGAAGAAGAGGTGGACACAGAAAAAACACGGGGCTTTGAAGTTGAAGACAAAAAAACACATGTTTGCAAGCTGAATAAGGTTCTGTATGGGTTGAAGAAATCTCCAAGAGCTTGGTATGCAAGAATTGATAGTTTTATGATGAGCTTGGGATTTACCAAAATTAAGTTGATCCTAACCTTTACCTTAAGGTTATGGATGATGAACCTGTCATATTATTGTTGTATGTGGATGATTTATTCCTGATAGGTAATGAGAAGTAGATCTAAGAGTGTAAGCAGAAGCTCACTACAGAATTTGAGATGAAAGACCTTGGCTTGATGCACTATTTTCTAGGTATTGAAGTATGGAAGATCCTAGAAGGAATATTCCTTAACCAAGGGAAGTATGCAGTAGAAATCCTGAAAAGGTTTAATATGTTGGAATGTAAATCCATTGCCACAGACATGGATACAAATTTGAAGTTGTCAGTTGATTCTTCGTTAGAGTTAGTGTATGTGACACTGTATATACAGATTATTGGTTCATTGATATATTTGATGAATACCTGACCATATATATGCTTTGTTGTGAACACCTTGAGTCAGTATCTGGGTGAGCCCAGACCTGTTCACCTGGTATCTGCAAAGCATATGATGAGGTACATGAAAGGTAGGGTATACTTGGTCTCAGTTATTTTAAAGATCATGAATTCAAACTATACGGTTATATTGATTCGTATTGGGCAGGAAGTGTCTCAGATAGAAAGAGAACTTCAAGTGGATGTTCAGTCTATGATCTTCCATGATCTCATGGCTAAGAAGGAAGGAGTCTAGTCTTTCTCTCGGCACTGTAGAAGCAAAATATATTGCATCTTGGTCTGCAAGTTGTAAGCCATATGGATTTAGAAGTTGTTATCATATCTATTTGATATAGATATGGATGTCATATTGATTCTATATGATAACCAAAGGTGCATGAAGATGAAAAAGAACCCCATTCTCCATGATAAGATGAAGCACATAGAAATCCAGTATTTCTACATTTGTGACATGGTGTAGAAGGGAGTTGTAAAGCTCCAATATGTTATCACAAATGAGCAGGTTGCATATGTGTTGACTAATCCTCGGGTCTCATGCAAATTTTGAGCATATTCGAGACAAGCTTGGTGTTTGCTGAATGGACTTAACTTGAAAGGGGGAGTAGTGTTGATGATACTATGGTATCCTGATCATAGGAGGTAGCTCATTTTGGATTGATCATCCTTAGACTTGATCCTGCAATTTCGAAAGGAAGGGTCATATTAAATGTTCGAATCTTCAAACTTGATCATGTAATTCCAAAAGGAAGGATCTTCTAAGGTGTTGGTTCATTGACTTTTTCTCATAGTTATGAAAGGAAGGATTGTCCATGTTGGACTTGATCCTGTAAATATGAAAGGAAGGATCCTTCAGTTACTTTTGGACATATGTGCCAGCTATGAATAGTAATTGTGGCTCTGTAAAGACCTGATCTCGTAATTCTGAAAGGAAGGATCATGTTCGTTTTTTATGGACCTACCTCAATATGTCATCATAGATGATGTTGATTCGTCCTTGAGTTGTTTATGATGATGATGTTATACATGTCACATGTATCTCTTGATGTTATTACATCTTCATTATGATGAGATAGCCTCGTGCTATCATTGTTATTGATGTATCAATTTTTATGCTAATGTGATGATGATGAGACTGCAACTCTATACTGCTAATGATGATGATGTTCCAACTTTTTTCTACAGATGATGATGTTATAGCTTCATGCTACAGATGATGATGTTCTAGATTTGTGCTATAGATGATGATGTTCCAGCTTCGTGATGTAGATGATGATGTTCCGGCAAGTTATTCCAGTTGTTGATATTGATTTTTTTGAATAATTCTAATGATATATAGACATACCAGACAATGTTCCAAATGATTCTTTTAACTATGCTTCCCCTTCCCTCCTTCCACTGACTTTTTGCAGAGCCACACATATTGTAGTTGTTGTTAGTAGAATACCCTTCTTGTTAAGGGGGATTGTTGAAATAATGTAAGTTCAAAGAATATTATACTTGTACTTTACATTATTATTGGTATTCCTCCTTCAAGAGATGTTATTAATAATTAAAATGTCATGTAAAATTCATGATGTAAATCCTCCATTGTAAGTCAGGTCGATAGTACCCATAAGAGTTTAATATAAATATTATTTTGAGTTTTTCCTAGCTAGTTCGACCCAATTAGGTTCAAAGGTCAAGTCAAAGTTGAGTATAAATAGGGAGGCACCATCCCTCATTTATAAATGCAACTCACTCAAGCATTGTGCATGAGAGTGAAATAGGAAGGATA